>SZWC01011510.1:82079-86702 GCA_023375785.1 Penium margaritaceum | reverse complement strand
CGCTGCTGCTGGCTGCCGCCGCCGCGCGCTGCTGCTGCTGCCACTGCTGCGCTGCTGCTGCCGCCGTGACTGCCGCTGCTGCTGCTGTGCCGCTGCCGCTGCTGCGCTGCTGCTGCCGACGCCGCTGCTGCACTGCAGCTGCCGCCGCTGCTGCCACGCTGCTGTGGCGGCCGCTGCTGCTGCGGTGCTGCTGCGCGGCTGCCGCCGCCGCCTCTGCTGCTGCTGCTCTGCTGCTGCGGCTGTGGGGGGGGAGTGGCGGCTGCACGCACCGCAGCCGCCACACGCCTTTTTGTGGCGGTACGCGCTGCTGCTGCTGCCTCAGCAGCTACGATCTCACGTGGTGGGTGGAGTACGCGGACGGCGACCGGCCGTCTCCAACGGGTCCCAGAAGAACTGCTGCAGCGGTGACTCTCAGTGCTGCTGCTCTGCTGCGTCTCTGCTGCGCAGCTCAGTGAGAACTGTCTCACTGCTCTGATACCATGAGAAAGTGCGTAGAAGCTTCCTAGCAACACGGCCGCTGACCGGGGCGTCAGTGCCTAGTCAGACGGTGACGACAATCACAGGTCGTACACACAACGGCAAGGGTTTGGCTAGGAGACACATGTCCAAGTGTCAGAATGCTTCAATATAGCATATGCAGAGAGAAATGACAACTGACAGGTCCAGGGCATAAATATCTGCCGCGGCGCACGGCGGGTGTCGCACGCGACAGTCCAAGAGCTGTCCTAAAACCGGCCCAAAACCACTGTTTTGGCCGTAACTCTGCGCACACATGTCAGAATCCTACGCCGTCTGAACCTAGACGTGTAGAATCAAAAGACGCACGCAACGACTGGTCACATGCATGCATCCATCGACTGACAGCGAGTATACAATGCAAAAACATGCAAATGGGCCTCATGCTCAGTCCGCCGAAAGGCGCCTGCAAGACGTAGAAGACACAGCAAGGAGTCCCGGTGATATCTGGGGCTCTGGGACAGTGGTCGGTCAGCTCCAGACGGGTAGTCCGCCGCCTGTCGTCACGCCGGTGTCACCAGGGCCGCCTGCCTCAGGGATCTGCACGAGTATGGACTCGGCCGAGTGGTCACAGTAAACTGTACAGGAACGGCACAAATCACAACACTCGGGTATTTTCTGTGTAACGTTGGCAAATGCGTTATTTTATGTACGCCATTGTCATATGCGTTATTTTCTGTGCGACATTGGCATATGCATAATTTTTTTACAGCATTGTCATATGCGTTTTTGTTTTTGCAACATTGGTATATGAGCTATGTAGTTCCGAAAACTGGGTATATCGTGACCGAACCCTTTGGATTACCATGCCCCTCTGGGAGTTTCAGCATTTATTCTATGACCTGAATCATCATTTTCTCTACTTCATCCCGGGTTTCTTGCTGTTGGACTGATTGCTACGCCATTGCTGCCAACCCTTCTATGTAGAGGCAGCAGCAGTATCAAAGTGAAGAAAAACCCGTCTTCATCTTGCCATTGGCACAAATGTGCACCACACACACATGTACGTCTCACATCCAAGTGCCTCCCATGTACATGGTAGACAACTTTTCTTCTGCCCATGTGTTCCTGTGGACGTATAGTTTATCAAGTTCTCGTACATCACCTTCACTATATCATCATCTCAGTGCTGACTGGAAAGTCATAATGCAAAAGCACACATGTTCTATGCACCAACTTCATTGTCCAAAATGCTTCAAGATTTGACAACGAAAACGACAGTTACATGTTTCTATTTTGCTGCCATATGCAGCAATATGAACTTCCAAAAACTGTACAATGCACAGCATGCTCCAGGACCAGAATAGGTCTCAAAGCCACGCAGGCAATTGCCACAAGATGGCAAGAACACAGCCAGCCCAGGATTTCCAGGGAGACTGCTGGAAGAGCTGCATCATTCTCCAGGTGGGTCGTCAGCACCGATTGCGCTGTCAATTCACCTGGCCAGCACGTTGGAGATCACAGTCAAAAACCACTGCAAAGCAAGTGAACAACCCGTCTTGCTCACAAAAGGCTGGAAGAAGGGGCAGGCGAATCTTGGAGGCGGACCTTCAATCAAGAGGCGTCAAGGTCCATCGCTGCCCAGTGTGGTTCTCTGCCAGGCCAAACTGTCGTCAGACATGTGGGAACCGAATGCTGGGACTTCGGCCAGCCTATGCATCACTCGTCTCCCCTTGCTCATGCCGCTGGTGCTGCCGCTCCTGGTGCTGTTGCCTCATGCGAGCGGCCCAAGACCCTGGCTTCGGGTTGGCACTGCCGCGGTTCCGCAGCCCGTCCATCTGGTTCTGCCATTGCGCTTTCCAGGATGCCTTGACTGCCAACTGCACGAGGAGTAAAAATCGAGGACGTTAGTGATGACGTATCTCCATTTCACCGTGATTGAAATTGGGAGAAACAACTCGTGTGACTATGCCCTTTCATGCGCAACGGAAGATGGGTATCAGGACTGTTGAAGGGCACGCGGGACAACGAACCAAGCAGGATCAAACAACGATCGCAGAGGCTGGAGAGCCACTGTCAGCACCATGTCATAACGTTGTGGCAGAGACGATAGCAGAGTTTCAGGCCAAGGAAGCGAACCCTGCACTGGTCGCAACGTCAGTGCGGAAGCCCACCTGCGACACAACAGCAGCGCAGGGGCTCTAGACTCAGGGACTGTTCTATCGCCACAGTGCCTTTGTCCTGTGTCCTGCTTAGTAACGCACCTCTTCTTCTGGGTTCTGCCATATCGGATCCGCATTGGCCGACGCTCGTCGCCCTTGCCGCCATGTGGCTGGCGCCTGCTGCTGACGCAACCTGTTACGCCATGCATGTCCCCGTCCGTGCATCATCTCAAAGTCGTACATAGCCCGTCGTTGGGGGTCGCTGAGGATTTCGTACGCCTCCTGAACCTCTATGAAGCGCCTGGTGCATTCTTCGACGGTTAGACCGCCGGGAGTCGAGCCTGGCCGGTTGGTGTCGGGATGGTAGCGCCTGGCTAGTTGGCGGTATGCGCCCTTGATCTCCGCCTGGGTGCCTGTTCGGGAGATGCCAAGAAGGTCGTACAGCGTCGCAGCTGTGCGGTCATAGTCCGCGAGGCTGTGCACAGACGACGACGACGACGATTCGGCCGTCTCGGCTTCAGCATAAGCTGATGCCCTTGGGGAGGGCGAGGTGGAATGCCAGGTGCGGGAAAAGTGGCTCTTGCGTCTGGGACTGACTGTGGATGGTAGGTGCCGCACAGATCCGGCCCACGGAAGAGCTGTCAGAGTAGCTGATTGGGCGATCGATGGGAGGCGGCCAGAGGCCGGGAGAGTCGGGAGGTCGAGGAGGTTCATGTCAGCAGAGCTTGGCAAGGCGGGAAAGCCGCGCACAGGGGTGTGGGCTACAATGACGTTTTTCACAAACACGTGGACAGACGCTGCAGGTGAGCTCAGGTGCGAAAACATGACCTCCATGACATCTTTGTGAGACATGGCGCCTCTTTATTACAGCGATCAGCTTCGCGGGCGTAGGGGCTGCTGCCAAGGCGACGAAGTCGCACGAGCCGGAGTCAAACGGCTCAGCGGCAGCCTGTGAGAAGTGAGGAGGAGGAAAAGAGCCCAACCGCCCTACCAAAAGACAGCACAGCTTGCATGTGAGGCCTGCCCGTCATTGGCTCGCCGGAGAACGAAGAAGGTCAGTAGGGATTTGCCACCACGCCTGTTCTGGTTTGCGATCCAAAGCTGCTACCAGCGGCCAAGTAATAAAGTTTTGTCTCCAAACGCGACCATAAGTTGGATGGACCGGTTTCCATCATTTTCGTGTCGTGTTTGTGACTACTATAACTTCGGACAAACTATTTGGGCCATACGTACGTTGGGTTTGACCGTGGTCGGTACATGTCTCGCCTCGATAATTGACATGCCGGCCGGGAATTGTTTTAAGATCCAAGGCCGCGGCTGGATAGGCATGTAATCACGTTTTATTCACCCGCCTTCTCACTTCGTGTGCAGGTTTGACTCTATTCGTTAAATGTCACCATTGTTGGAAACAAACTATATTTTCGGTCCCACATCCGATGAGAAAAGCTACTACAATATGAGGGTGACATCATGTCACGGGGGAGGTTGGATAACACAGTTTTCGGTCTTTTTTATCTGGGGCCCGTCTTTCGAAAGTATTGTGCCTGCGCGTAGCCCGCGCGCCGCCTTTTCTGAGCGGCTCGAGTAATTACAGCCCTGGAGCCCCTGCGAACAGACCCCTGCAGCGAAGGATGCCGGCTGCTTCGCTAGTTCGCTCGCGAGGGAGGGAAAACGGTGGCATCTAATCGAAATTGCGCGTGCACGACGTGGAGATGACCCAGCCGAGGACGGCCCAGTGATTATATTTCCAGCAAACGCCAGTGGATTAAAGCGTGCAAGACAAACACAATTTCCAACCCGGTAAGTCAGTGATAAGAAACATACACATCATTATGTTGAGACAATAACAAACAATTTTTTGTGAAATACGATTTCTTCACTTTCACTAATTTATGACCTGAGATTTCAATTGACATGAATTCTTTTTTGTGTTTGAAAAGACGAGATTTCACAATGGTGTTCTCATTTTTTTTATTTTTTGCTCATATGACCTTAAATCCCATTC
>SZWC01011510.1:52079-79579 GCA_023375785.1 Penium margaritaceum | reverse complement strand
GCAAATGTAGGCCGGTGACGATGGTAGTAGCCGTCGATCACATGATAGACGTCTCACAGGTTTTCGTAAGGCTCCCAACCTTTGTGTGCGGCGCCATAGCCGTGCCACTTGACCAGATACTCGGTCTTTTTCCACTGCTTCGATGTCTGAGGCTGTCTTCAATCGCGTACTCCGAATCCTGGTCCACTTGTGTAGAAAGGAGAGGTGCGATGTCTTTGCCAGGAAAGTCCGTACTGGGGTCCCCATAATGCTTGTGTCTACTAATGTAGACGACAAGATGGATCACCATGCTGTCACGCAAGCAAAGTCATGCGACGACAAGGGTTTGCATTCACTCCATCACAAACAGTCCCAACCATTAGAGTTTGGAGTTATGCAAACTCTTGTCCTCGTAGTTCTATGTTTGCTGAGCTGATGAGGATGCCATCGCAACCGCTGAACACGTCATCACTATAATTTCTATCGGTTGCTCGCTTCATAGCTGCTTCAATCTTTGCGAGGGTCTGCCGTGTTTCCTCCCAAATGCTGGTGAAGTCCCATTAGTCCCCGGGGATGCTGCTTTGACTTTGTAATCTAGCAAGTGTGGTGGGAATCCTACTATGAACCACTTCAAAGGGCATTTTACCCACTACAGTAGTAGTGGACTTGTATGCGAGTTTGGCGGTTGGTAGTTTAGCCAACCAATCGGTGCCGCGTGGTTCGCATTATGTATGTATGAGTTGTTTGAGCATCTGATGGGCCTGCTCAAAGGATTGAACGCCGTTAACAGCTGGATATGACTACCATAACGTGTCATCAATTCGCGCCAAAAATGTCTAGTAAAGCGGCAGCCTCTGTCGCTGATGATGGTACTTGGTACACCATGTAGTTGCACAATCTCGTTAAGAAACATCCGTAATTCTCGTTCCCCGGTGACAGTGGTCGTCGTGAGGATGAAGTATCAATTTTTTAAAAATCTATCCACCAAAACGATGATGGTGTGCAACCCCTCGGAAATGGCGGGGAGTCCTATAATGAAGTCCATGTGTAGCGGATTGGATGGAATCCTTGGCCGACTAGGCCAAAACCGCGGTGCTTGAGGGTCTCCGACCCTCAAGCCATCGCGTTCAACCGCCCACAGTCCCAGGTGACCCCGCTCGAGCCACGTGGCTCCTTCGACCGGCCGACGTGGCACTGCCACGCTACACTCCCCCTCCCCTCTAGGAGTGAGAGCCGCCCCGGCATCTAATGTAATCCCAACGTGGGATTCGAGCCCTAGAGCTCTGATACCAATGTAGCGGATTGGACGGAATCCTTGGCCGACTAGGCCAAAACCGCGATGCTTGAGGGTCTCCGAACCTCAAGCCATCCCGTCCAACCGCCACAGTCCCAGGTGACCCCGCTCGAGCCACATGGCTCCTTCGACCGGTCGGCGTGGCACTGCCACGCTACACCATGTTGATATCAATTGATGGTCTTGGTGGAACAGCTAGGGGTTGGAGTAGATCGAGAGGCCGCGTGCGGCAAGATTTGTCTCTGAAAGGTGTTGCACAATGTGTAAGAGTTTGACACGTAGGTCTACATCTTGTCCCACTAGTAGTATTTCACCAATTTCTTGACCGTCTTGTTTTCGCCAAAAAATCCAACTCACCCTGTGTTGTAAAAATCCTCCAATAGCATTATTCTAAGTCTCTCGTTTGGTGGATCGACGACCTGGCACGTGAATCGCCGTCGCTAATAGGGATCACCCAACCAAAATCTGGTGTTTTCGAAATCGCCAAACTCCTAGTAACCCTTCACAATGAATGTCGTGAGGTACGGGTTTTGTTCAACGAGTAAGATGTTCATCAAAACAATTAGATCTGGTCAGCGACTGAAAGCATCCGCTATATTAGTTTTTCCAGGCCGGTACTTGATGTTGTAGTCGAAACTGGACTAGAGGAACTCCATCCATTGAGTTCGTTGATATCTCAGATTGGACAAGGTCTTGAAGTATTTCAATGCGCGGTAGTCGGTGCTAACGACGCCACATCTTGAACGCTACAGTTGTCGTATTCCTTTAGCACCGCCACATCTTGAACACGTGCACAAGTTTCAACATTTCTTTCTTGTGCACCGCGTAGTCGAGATCCGGCCCGCATAACTTTTGCGACATGTAAGCAACCAGTTGTTCTCCAGCACTGTTGTCCTGAAGGAAAACACATTGGATGGCTCGATCAAATGCATCGGTGGCCATGATGCAGTCCACGATTGGATATGTCAATCGTAAGGCTGGTGTAGAGGTCAAAGCGGTTATGGATGAGTTGAATGCTTCTTGTTTCCTGTCCCCCCCAATTCCACTCGGTGGTTTTGTGATATAGATCACAGAGAGGCGCTAACACTCAAGCATAGTCCTTTATGAATCAATTGTAGCACTTGTGGAAGCCCACAAATTCTTGGATGTCCCAAACATTTGTGGACATTGGCTACCTAGCGATTGCTTTTTTGTGTCCAAGGTGATTCATCTGCCACAGATGATGTCGCCTTACAACTTGATCCAACCGCAACCAAAGTCACATTTTGATAGTTTTCCTAAAAAACTCCCTCTTTGTGAAAACTTGTGAACTTTTCGAAGATCTTCATTTTGCTCCTCCGAGTTGCGGGTATACACTAGGATATTGTCAAGATACTTGGCGATAAAGTTGTTGAGGTACGAGCAAAAGATGTTGGTAATGGCCGCCATAAATTTTGTGGGGGCGTTTGTGAGTCCAAACGGCATGATTGTGAACTCCAAGTGCTTGTATCTGGTGGAATGTTGTTTTCTTGGCGTTCTTACCAGATGTGCAGATCTAATGATAGCTGCTACGTAGGTCAATTGTACTGAAATTTTGGGCCCGATGGAGTTGGTCAAAAAGCTAGTGTGATCACGGAAGAGGGTAGCGATTCTTGATGGTGATGTCATTCAACACTCTGTGGTCTACGCAAATCCACATCTCTCCCGTTTTCATTTTCACAGAAGTTACTCGTGCATCACGCCGGTACTCGTGCATCATGTCGTATGGTGACATGAAGGGTCTCAGGAACATGAGACGAAGTATCACCTCCAGCTACTTCTTGAGTTCGCTTAGCTTGTGGTTGCTCATTTGATAGGTCTCTCTTGCAGTCGGTGTGCTCCTCGGCTTCAGGTCTATCTAATGATCGACGTTCCACTACGAAGGTAGCTCTCAGGGTAGTTTGTCGAGAATAACCCCTTTGAACTCCTTGATGAGTATTACAAAATCATTCGGTATGGCAACAAACTTCTCAGGTCTTGAGGTCATTGTCGTCGCCTTGACACTGTCTGTTTTGTGCTCCCTCCTTAGTGACTACACTTGCCACAGCTTTTCTTGTCCATGCCGCCTACTCTATCTCCCTAGCTCACGCGCAACTCTTGTAACATCGTCTCCGCCATATCCACACTGCGCCATTGATAGCCTACTTTGTCACTAGCCTACTCGTGGCCGTGATGCCTCCATGTCTCATGCTCCCTATATTGCTGACTGGCTTGATTGCACTCTACGCAAAATGCATCGATCCCGTTTTGTCACCTGTGACACTTGCATTGCTCACCCCATCGATCCCTTGCATGTGATGCTATGGATCCGGTTCCTCATGACATCTTTGCGGAGAGTTGGTTGTTTTCTCTTTTTCCTCACTGATGAATTTTTCACACATGCATTGGGTCATTGAACTTGGGCAAAATGCGTGATGTCCATCCCACATTTGAGTCGTGGCTTCCTTAGGCTGAACTTGCTTATGGCCGTCGTTATCTTACATTCTATTGGGACCGCAGTGGCGAGTCTACGGGAACCATTGTGTGCATTATGTCCTCACGCACTGTGTGTATGGAGCCTTCGACCCCTTACCCCTAAAGCGGTGTTTATGAGCGCTAAAATCACAGACTTGCAAATGGCGTCTGCATGCTTTGCACTACTTAGGACTTGTCCTAGATTTCATCCTTGGAGGCCATGTCATATACGACAAGGGTCTAGAATCGTGTTCCTCATGGCCCTCTCCCTTGTTGTGCCACTCCTTTCAAGCGTTAGTTTGGTTGCAGCGGTGACTTGCGTCTTGTTTGTGTCTGGGATTGTGTCGCTGTTGTCTCGATCTCGGATGACCTTTGAGATGGCATATCATGTCCTTGTGATCATATCTCTAACTTTCTTGGTACCGTACTAGTACTTAAAAGATTGAGGCAAAAAGTGAAAAAGATGAAGACAAATAGTTGTGGAGCTATATGAATTACACACAAGGACAAAAGAGTACACATGTGTTTGACATGAGGACGTAATGTTTTTTTTCCCGGAGGTCCGTCTCGACCCGGCCATGTGCGTGATGAACGAAGTAAGAAGTTTGAACTTTGAACTTCAAACTTCGACACCAACGTGTGCAATCAGACCGCAAAGCGGTGTTCGGCCAACCACCGTCCACTTTCCTGTAACAGGGTCCACTCTTGTCACCTATATTCAATCTTCTCTCCGAACGTCGCCTTCAACTGTCGCCTCCAACCGTCGTCCATCCTCCAACATGGCAGGAAAAATCACATCCTATTTCCAGGACGTGCCTCGTATTCCTCGTCGACTCCGAGGAATACGAGGCACACCTCCAATGCACGGCTGCCAACAACAAGGCACGATCGGTGAATCTGAAGACACCGCAGCGGCGGGTGGGTGGCCCCCCTCGGGTGATTGATGTGCATCACTTCGCACGTGTGCCGATGCCACCATCATCATCTCCAGTCATCGTAGTACCAGGTCAGGATGAACCTATCGTCCTCGACTTTGGTGATGCCGATAAGGACATGGAAACCGACATCAACGAGGAACCCATGGAGGCCACCGCTGGAAAGCAATATGCACCCCCGGCAAAACAAAAACGCACCTACCATGACTGGTTTGTCGAGGGACACTTCCGCATCATCCACGTGGCTGTGGTGGACTCCCGGCATGCAATGTATGCGGCGGCTTTGGGCTACCTCCGTACTGCATATCGGCAGCCGGACGGTTACTATGTATATGATGAACTGGACAACACCGCCATCAAACGCTGGTACCGGTCTGAGAAGCCTCGGGAGATGCATGACCGCTTTGAGCGCATCATGCGTCTGAGCCCAAAGACACCCATCAAGGTTGTTGACCAGAAGAAGAAGCACATCCACGGTGGACGCCGCCGCCCAGGCTACTTTGCTGCCGCTCCTGAGCTGAAGGACAAGATTAAAGCGGAGCTTACCCGCATGCGCATGGTTGGCGCACCACTGAACGCCACCGGCATCCGTGAAACCATGCTGCGGTTGACCATGGACGGCGACATGATGGGGCTCAACGAAAAACATCTTGAACGCTTCTACTCCTCCTCCTTTTGCTGCAAGTTCGTGCGGCGAGAGCTCAACTAGTGTTGGCGGCGAGCAACGTCAGCACCGCAGCGCTTGCCGATAGACTGGGCTGCACGCTGTGGGAAATTTCTCACACGTGCAGCAGTGCTCTGCAGTCTGTACAAGATGGAGGCGCCGTTTGTGGTAAACGCGGACCACACCAGCATCTAGCTCATCCCTAGCCCAGACGCCAAGTACGCCCCACTCGGCGTGAAGCACGTTCCCGTTTTTGGCCGCGACGACAAGCGCAACATCACCACAGTAATTGGCACGACCATGGCAGGCAAAATGTTGCAGTGCCAGGTCATCTAGGCCGGATCCACCAATGGCTGCCACCCTAACGACGTGAACGTCGGCAAGGCACAATAGGGCTATGGGTGGCATTACACCCATACGCCGAATCGATGGGCCAACCCGGACACCACCAAGGAGTGGTTTGCAAATGTGCTAGATCCATGGTACGCCGTGAAGTGTGCCGAGCATGACAAGGAGTACGGCAAAGCCTATGTCCTTGTCATCCTCGGCGCATGGAAGCCCCATGCATCTAGGTCATTCCAAGCGTGGGTTGTAGAGCAATTCCCATGGGTAAAGCTCGTGTACATCCTTGGGGGCTGTACCAGTAAGGAGCCGCCATTTGACGTGCGGCTCCAGAAGCCGCTAAAAGACAAACTGAAGGAAAGCTAGTCGAAGTTCATGGCGAAGACGCTGCTTGAATATTCCAAGGTTGACCTGGGCATGAAGTTGGTCAAAGAAGCTACAACCGGATGGCTGCTTGATGCATGGCTCAGCCTCTACAACCGGCCGGAGTTTGTGAAGCGTGCTTGGACGGCTGCAGGCTTCGAGAAAATCGTGAAGCCAGATTTATAGCAGACGGCCACAAGTGACATGGTCACTTTCCTTTGTGACCCAGTCGTCAACGGGTTCGAGGAAGACTTTTTTGACATTTTAGCTTCCCTTTGAAGTTCACATGTGATTGTTCAAGTTTTTGTATAAAGTTTCATGCTCCACGTCGGTTGTCATGCCAATGACGTGTCTGTGGTATTCTGGCTGGTGTTGTACCTGAGTTCTCGCGCTAACTTGCTGTAAATGTCTTGAATGTGCCGCACACAGACACGAGGGAGTATAGGGACAAAATACGAAATACAGACGTGACACAACTTAGGGACAAGGACATATATAGGTGACTTAATTTGGGACAAAGCCAAAAAGGCATGCAAAAAAACAATTAAGACACCTTTTAGATACTAGTATGGTATCTCTACCTTGTGCAAGGCTTGGAGCTTCCGGAATACTAATCGGTACAGTATCATTGAATCTCGAGACACCCTCTTCTTTGATGATGTCTTTCCAAGTGACTTGTCCAATATCGCGCCTACTCCTCTCTGTCCTCCATCCGTCGGCTTGGGAGGGATGGGTTTGCATCCACCTTTCATCTCAGGGACGCCCCTCTATCTGTACACAAAATTGACATGGACAACTCATTGTCCTCTTCACTGTCTTAAACGATTGCTTCCACTAAAAAATGATTCACATAGTCTATCATCTCTACGTTCAGTTCTCCTCCAAACTTGTCATCAGCCTTTGCGCACGTAGAACCCTCCGAGTCACCGTCCACACTTGCTAGTATCCCAGTGCAGTCGTCAGAACACTCTCCATCCAGTTCCCGTCCCACTCTTGAGCCATTGACCATAACATCTGCTGATATCCCAAAGCCCTTTCCTAAGTTCGTGGCTCCCTTTCTAGACCTTGAGCCATGCGGACACGGATGGAGGCTTGGTTCCCTCCTACAACGGCCAGTCATCCAACCTTCTTTGTCCTCCCAGTACTACACACGATCCAATGCATCATGCTCCACTGCCAACCAACCGCCAAACCCACCAGCCTCGATACACTTGGCCTTGATATCGACGTTGTTCACCCCAAATCAATTGTGGCATATGTACTCGTTCCTCATAAGTTCCACACTATCCTCGAGGCTTTAGTCATTCGGAATATCGCTGCATGCTTTATAGCAAAAGGAATCAGAAACTGGCTGGATCGTGAGGTGGTTGAAGCCAATCTCTCGGGGAAGACAATAAAGGAGGAGCTAGCTGCTCTCAAGGAACACGGTGTCCCCAAGATTTCTTACATCCCCATGGTCCGGAAGGTTGTCTCAGCTTGCTGGGTTCTTCGCCAGAAGTTGAATCCCAATGTCACTATCACCCGATACAAGGTTGGGATAAGAGCCAACAGGTGCTTCTAGGTTCGAGAAGTTAACTTGAATAGGAAATTTGTGCCTATTGGGTTCTATACCATAGCTTGTGCTCTTTTGAATCTGGTTGTTCAACATGACTAGGAACCAGAGCAAATGGATGTTAAAAAGCACATTCTTGCATGGATGTCTCAACAAGAAGATCTACATGGTATAGCTACCGGGTTTTACAGATGACAGAAAGAGGGGATGGAGATTAGAGAAGACATTATACAGTCTCCGGCAGTCACTGCTCCATGAGAACATGGAGATCTCTTCCACTCTTGAGAGAGGTAGATATCGTTGTAACATGGTAGAACGAACGCTATTCTATATTGCTCCCTCTATGCTGTTTGTGGCTATTCTGATCTACATCGATGACCTTCTCATTCCCCTCCCCAGCATCGCGGCTACTCAGTTAGTCAAGTATTTGCTGCATTCCATGCACATGATGAAGGATCTAGGCCTAGCTCAAATGTTCCTTGATGTGGAGCTAGAGCATGATCGTCAGCATCACACCCTGCACATGCATCAAGCCGCCTATTTCTGCAGTCTGGTCAAACGCTTTGCTTCCTTGTTGGCTAATGTTCCTACTGCTTCTACACCAATGACACCATCAGGTCAGCGTCAGCTGAAGTCTCCTGATCGAACGTAGCTGGGGGAGACGGTCAATACAACCAATTGTGTCGGTGTGACTGGATCCCTCATGTACCTTGCCACTACCACTTGGACGCATGGGCCTTCTCGGTCACCTTCCTAACCCATTTCTTACAGCAGATCTGTCAAAGACATCTTGAGGCTGCTCTGCGTATAATCTGCTACGTGCTCTCCTCAGTGCAAGTAGGACTGCACTATCATGAACAATCCTTTATGGTTGTTGATGACTACGTAGATAGTGATTGGGAACACAAGATACATGCACGTAATCACGGAAGTTAGACCTTTCTGGTTGGTGGAATTATTGTATCTTAGTAGAGTGGAAAACAGGGGTGTGCTGCATAGAGCTCCAGTGAGGTGGAATACGTTGTACTCAAGGCAGATACGTGTGAGAGCATCTGGTTCTCCCACTTGCTACATCAATTGTGTGTCCCCATCTTCTACACCATCCTGCGTTACAGAAATCAACGCACAAAGGCAATCGCTAATCACGATGGCATGCATTTTTTTCACGCAAAGCACATCAACATAGAGCATCACTTTGTGCGTGAAAGCATTCCTACTAGAGAAATCCAGGTTGTCTAGGTCAATGCTCGTCAGCAGCGTGCAGGCATTCTCACCAAGGCACTCAGTATTGGCATGTTCAAGTCGGTCGTGCATGCTTTTGGCCTATTACATGCTCGTGATGCACTAAGTTGACGTTGGCCGTACTATTTCCGTGTTCATTTGTTGTTTCACAGACACATGTGCCTCATCCTATCATGTGTGTGTGGACTCATCATTTGTGGGTCATGGGGGAGTGTTGTTAGTGGGTGTAACATACGCAAGTGACCTCTTGACTCTACTCATATATACACATTATCACTGCATGTGATTGATCCAAATCAAAGCTCTCAAGTGTAACACCGATGTGCACATGATGGATCGTTCACCGCAGGAGCTTCGGCCAAGGGTCCAAGTGGTAGCCACATCATCTATTCTAAATGTGTTGTAGTCCTTGATTATAGTGATAAGTTTAGCATGCTTGTCATCTGCTTACTGTGACATGGAGCACACGTAGGAAAGGGGGGAAACGTGCGTCCACATACCCTCTTGGATGATGCGGTCAATAGTGATTTAGTCAAGCATGTGACAAAAAGATAGTGCTGGGTTGCTCATCCCCTGTGACCACGCGTCGAAGATATCCTGGAATGTGATAAACCAACTGAAGCTCGTTTCATAACTGGTTTGGTTTGGTCCCTCGGTGGCGTCTAGGCCCCATGATGAGCCACTTGCATGAGACGCCTGGTCATCCGGTGTGTATCACCTGTTTTCCCCCTTACTCAACTTAGTTGCTTCTTGTTGTGTTCTCCTAAAACCCAAGCGTCTTGTTTCCTCCATTCCATGGCTGGGAACATAGCATCCATCTCTTGTGTGTCACTTTGAATATCCTAACTGGTGTCATTACCAACAAAAACCAGTCTGTGGTACAAGATTCTTGTCCCAATCTTGCGTGAAACATGCATGGTGATTTGCACGTGCACCCTCTCATTGATCTAGACTATGATCTCACATGTGGTGTACATCCTTGTGCAGATGTTTGACTCGATGTACGTTGGCGACAGCCGGTGCTGAGTGATGGCGGAGACGTTGTACCTTTTTGAGAGTCGTGGCTCCCATATTCCGATGTGGAGTCTCCCATTTGGTAGTAGTACATGACAAACTCCATCGACAGTAGCCAATAATGCTCATCACAGATGGCTGTTCTTGGTAGCACAAAGTCTGTCTAGGTCCAGGCAGCCATAACTCTCATGTGTGACTTTGCTACCAAATTCTGACTGCATGAATGTGCTTGCAGCGTGCATATGTTTATTTTTTAAAGGAAAAACGGACGACACCTGGGTTTCGGGCTGTCGGTCCTTTAACAGGGCTCACAGAGAAAATCCCACAATCCAAAAGGTAGTGAATTTTCTTGATTGGCAGGTAGACTGATTAACAAGCCTCGTAGAGGTAATGACCTATGTAAGTGTGGGAGAGGTCTCACACCACACCTCATACTTGCTATTAATGAGCAATATCTTTGGTGCTTAATCTCGAGTAAAAATTTCCCCCGTCACGGTTTAGCAACCAGCGCTGCTAAGACGCTAAGTCAAGACAAAGCACGCCATGCATTTCGGTCAAAGTGAGTGAGGCGTGATGTCAATCTGCTGGACAAGTGCACCATCGTTTCCATGTTTGTATCTAAATCATAGCATAGCAAATGTAATAGCTTGAGTAGTAGTAGCGACGTGCAGGTGCCAAACAATGTTGGCGGACCTCGAGTGCAGGAGAAACTCAGCCAAAGTTTTTTCAGCAGAGTAAGCCTCGCCAGGTGGCGGCTTTAAAGTTCTCCCAGCATGGGAGAAATGCTATTGACTTTTTTTATTGTAGCATTGGTCCCATGAAAGTGGTAGCGTAGGCAGTCACTTGACCGAAACAAAAGTGGTATCACTCTGACTGGGAAACCATCGCAAGAGGCGAAGACACCGCCATGTAGCAGGGAAGTGTCCCAATTCCCCACTCTTAGCGGCACCAAAATTAGTAGTAGCAGCAGGAACCATAGCAGCAGTCGTAGCAGCAATCGCACCAGAAGCTCGTAGCGATTGCAACAGCAGCACATTGTAGCAACGATATCAGAAACACAATGCGACGGCAACAACAGCTCCACTGCAACTACCACGGTGTTTGCAGCAGTAGTAGCACCTTGGCAGGTGCCAGAGAAGCTACATGGAAGCTCTACAGGCTTCCACTTAGCACTACTAGACTATCGGCTACCAACCTATTAGTAGAAAAAGAAACTGGACATATCAGTACATTCCTGAAAGGAGTACTCGATAACTTGCGGGATGTTTTGGATGAGAAATCCTTTTTTCAACTCCTCCATAAATGATGTTAGTAAAAATCATTGACAAATTGCATGGCCCCCTTCTAGTAGACATGCTTTTGGTGGAAACACCCACCGCCTGGGACCATGGCCAGACATGGCACCACGATTACAGTGCAGTCAACCTCTATCAGCGCAACGTTGCCATCTGACCAGGTGCTACTCTTAGCAGCAGGTTGACGACTTGCATAAACTCATAGCCACATTAGAGTCTACTTAGACAATTACATGCATCCAGGCGCTTCTCCTTGGCCAGCCCGGTCCCATGTTGTCCATTGTAGTACAAAAAGTAGCTCAGCAATTGCAGCACCAATAGCAATAATCTTTCTCCATTGTCCTATGGTTTCTAGGCAGTGCAACTAGTACTCGGTGTTGGAAAAAAGACTTCTAGACACCACCATCCCACCATTGAGATGAGACAGCTTGCATCTTGGGAGCTGGTATATTACCCCAAGGCTCGAGGTGAGCATCTCTAGCCCTACTATACCCTGAAGTACGAATCCTCCATCCTTGAGCTGTTGTTCAATGCATTTTGTGCAGCTAGGACCCTCGTCTTCCCCACACCGGAGAATGATAGCACTGACCTCGAGCCTTTTTATCGACGATCCTACTCATGGCTCCGACCCTGACCCCCGTGAGGCATGGAGAACCCTCACACGCACCTACCGTGGTTCTGGCCAGGTCGTCGTTAGTCACCATTTGAGAAGCTTCAACAACCTCAAGATGGGTGAATCCAAGTCTGTCACCGCCTATTGGCACCGCCCAAAGAATCTTCTTCGCTAGCTTTGAAAGGCTGGTTTGCCTCTGCTAGCCACTATCCTCACTATCAAGATTGACACAACCCCCGACTACGCGAAGATCCTCGTCAACTTCGACCTGACAATTTTGGAGGCCATTGCATCCCTAGACACTCTGATTTCATGGCTCTATTTCTGGCTCTTGAACCAGGAAGAGAAAGTTTAAGACTCTTGCTTGCAGCGTGTAGATAGAGAGGCATTAGCAGTAATCAGCTCTGCCTCTCCTACGCCTCCGTTTTCTGGGACACCTGGTGCCACCAGAGCCACGCGTGGTGGAGGCCGTGTAGAAGGAGAGGGGCAAGACCCAACAGTCATTCGGCAATAGCTCCTCCCGTGGTAGCTCTCTCTTCTGCCACAAATGTGGCCAGCCAGGTCATGGCTAGTACACTTGTCCATCACCTACTTAAGAGTCTTGTGTCATCAACACCATGCGTCGCGAGGCTGAGCAATGCCTTGATACCACTACAGACACCACCGCTTCCCTTGTCGATGCCTCCTCCACTTACTTAGAAGTCGCTTCCACCACAAGCGGTGGAGAAGTTGTGTTGACATCCTAGACTCCTCCTATGCCTTCTCTTGGACCTGTTAGGGCATGGACTCCATATCCGGAGTGGTCAACTCCACCGTCACAACTCAGCTACACCTCCGCTCCTCCCTCCATCATGGCCACGTCACAGTACCTATTGACCGAAAGGCCATCTTCTTGCGAGCGCCAGGTGGAGTAGTCCATAAAGCACTGCCTCGGCATCCCCTCTCATTAGTCTTAGGGAAGTACGCGTTGTACATCCGCTAACCAGGAGATCACGGAAAGTTTTCAGACTATGACTGCTCTCCGTATCAATCCTCCTATGGATGAATATTGTGTTCCTACTCCTGTCCTAGATGATGTTGCCTGCCTTGATGATTGGCAAGCATGCTTTGCATCTCAGTCTCATGTGCAACACCAGCTGTTTGTATCATGTCAGGTCACTTAGTGTAATGCTATCGTATTTTTCCACGAACGTGATAGCACCTAGATCATTGACTTTGACGCTACACATCACATGCCAACTTATTGTCAGGTGTTAAGTATGCTTTGCCCGGGATGTTCAAAGTGTTCAGACTGAGTCCGGCCACATGTTTCCCGTTCAAGGTGTTGGTGTCACCTGTTTGGGGTCAGTATGGGAATGTTTGTGTCACCAATGTGTTGTATGTGCCTGGTCTTGAGCTCGGCCTTTTGTTTGTCATTTTTCTCGACCGCATGAGCATGGATATTGTGCACTCTTGCAGCATTGGCACATCCAGTCTTCGTCTTTCTGGGCTTGTGATATTGCATGCAGAGTCTCGTGATAACTTGTGGTACGTCACTTGGTTGTCTTCTGTGTCCTTTCCTTGTCCTCAGACGGGACGAACGTCTTTTCTATGAACACTCTTTCCCCATTTCATACTCACCTCCTACACGATTGCATGTGCCTCGTACACAATTCTGTCATTCAATGCATGCTCTGCACGTGGTCTACCTTTGGCCTTGACTCAGCAAATTTGTAGTTTCCTTACAAAACATAACACATTCATTGCGCTTAAGGCAATATGCATAGGTCCTCAAATCATGTGTCCTCTCCTGAGCCTTCCAATTACTTGTGTTGGTCCACTCTGACCTCATGGGTCCCTTACCTGTTGAGTCTCTTGCGGAGCGTGGTCATTACATGCTCACCCTCAATGAGGACTACTCTCCCTTTCAGTGGGTGTTTTATCTTCATTTCTCCCATTGTCGCTTCCGTTGTGACCGGGGTTGTGAGTTTATGGGGAAGGCGGTGCTTTCTTTAGGAGCTAGGGCGTTAGACGAGACCTCAAGATGAGAACAGTGATTCTGAGTACTAAAACCACATCATGAATAATGCGGTCGACACTATATGCATTGATTTAGGTCTCTCCAAGGGCTTATTTGTTGAGGCGATGTCGTATGACCTGGGTTTGGAATAGAGCTCCCCATGGTCCGTTGTCCTGTCCCGTCACCCCCTACCAGTCTTGGTGAAGATACCCTATTGATAATTGATTTCGTACATATATATATATGCCTGTTTCACTTGACCGATTTTTTTTAACGAATTGCTTAAGTACCCTAAGTAATTATTCTTGGGTTCAAAACTATTTTATTCTCGTGAGCTTGTGTGAAAGACAGAAAACAATTAGTCATTTACCCCTCGTTCGACATCGAAATCAAGGTGCACGTGGAGAGCGATTGAACGAAATCAAAGATCGGACATGTTGAAAAGAAAACACATTTTCCATGTTCCATCCATCATTAGTCAGAGCGAAGCAACAACATGACAACATGGAAAGTGATGGAAAGTGGTGATTACTAAGAAAAAACAGTTTATTCACTATATGTTAATGCTACACAACCTCATCTTCCTCCTGTACTACGTGGTTGTGAAAGAGAAGCTTCCCAACTAGGGGGGCGGCGTCACGCTGAAACTCATGAGTGAAGACACGTGGGAAGTTGGCTTTGGCCCAAGCCGACTTCACCACCTCCTCACCACGGATGTGGTTCCATGCCTCCTAGAACCAGGCACACGTCTCCTCCTTGAGGACGGTCATGCCTATGTTGGTGGCCTGACCTGTCCGTGTGCGCTCGGCACCCCATGCTGTATACAACTCTTTGATCCTGTTCTTGAGTGGCCTCATAACGCCAACATCGCATGGCTGGGCCTTGGGTGTGCAGTAGGGGGGAATGTAGCATGTGCGCATGTATGGGTAGTTTGTGCGAAGCCATTCCTGAAAAGCACATGCATGAGGCCGCCATGCATCTAGGATCAAAAGCATGTCGGCCTTCCCAAATTCAATGTCCATCTCCGTGCACATGCGAGTGTTGTATGGAACAAGAACCCCTCGCACCCACTCGCGGGTAGTTTCTCCGTTAGCCGAGTGGTTGGGAGTGAACGTCAGCAACATGCCACTGTCTTGTAGGCTGTGTGCGTGTGGTCCACGAGGCAGACTCCTCTTAGACTTGCCTCCGAAAATCAGCTGCATGGGCAACATTTCGCCCATCATCGTGCAGGTAATCAGTGCGGTTATCTGCCGTTTTTCCTCAAGTCCGAGGATTCCCACGTCTTTGTTACCCACCAGAGCGAACGTGCGGTCCGCGGACGGCATCAGTTGTATGCCCGTGTGGTCCACGTTGACCACAAAGAATGGTTTAATCTTGTACAACGAAACCATGAGTGTTGCACGCTGATGGAAGGTGAGGACCCGATCCTCCCAATCAGCCGGCAGCTTCTGTGCGGCGGTCGTGCCACAATGCCATGACTACCCCATCTCCATCCTCACAAACTTCCGGACCTATGGACGTCCAAAAGCGCGTGACCCCAACTGTTCGAGGACATTTGGTGTGTGGGCGGCGATGACATTGCGCACTTCTCGACGGATGGTTTTCGAGTTGAGTGCATGTCCATCTGCGTGGGTGTCGTGAAAAACTTTTCTAATCACAACTATGACTTCTGGGCGTGTTGCGAGCCATACCTTCTTGCCATGGCTGCCGTGTTTGTGCTTGCGCTTGGAGGAGAGAGAGGTTGTTGGTGCCGTCTTCAGATTTGCAACGACAACATCTTGATACTGAGGCCTCAAAACCAGGGTACCTGGCTCAAACCATCCAGTGACGGTAGAGACGGCGAGGCGATCGTACACGCTAAAACCATCCGGGGTACGGAAAGTTTTTTGGAGGTGCTTCACGGTGGCATATGAGGTTTTTTTCTCTTTCATTGCTTTGTAGATGGTGTGGAAGTGGCCCGACCCAAACCAGTCACAGTATGGGCCCCTTCTTCTTGCGGTTGAGTTTGCACTACCGCTGTCACTTGAAGTTGTCGTGTATGAAACCTGGAGCGCCATGCACTCTGTGTCAGTGCTGTCGTCTTCGCCTTGGTTGCTGTCACTTTTGTCATGACTGCTGCTGTTGTCACTGTCCACGCTGTCACTTCCGCTGCCGTCGCTGACGCTGCTATAGCTCCTGCTACTCACTGCCACGGTGTCATCCGCGTTTGTTGCACTGTTGATGCGTAGTGCACCCGTGCGCAGGCGTGTCACTGGTGGGGACCACTTCGGCTACTCGTCCGGGACCTTCGTCTTCCCCTTCTCCTCGTATGTGGGACGGCGCCGAGGGATGTCTGGAGCTGCTAGCTTTGGTGCAGGAGGGCAGTATGCAGTGTTGGTCTTCACCGTGTCTTCATTCTCCAACTGCTCCTTGCGCATGCGCTCACCGGCAGCCTCGTGGTCACGCGAGGAACTAACACCGTCATGAAGACGATGTTGACGTGTGATTTCTGGCACGCAGATGAAAAGTGGGATGGTCGATGGTAGGGTAAGTGGCAATGCGACCGTGGCGAGGTCTACGTCGTACGTGGATGCATACGCTCCTGCAGCCCACGAAGTGTCGGTGGTATCCAACGTGAGGACAACCTTGCGAGGATGCCCGACTGGGAGCTTAGTAGGCGGTGGACGCAGTGGAAGAACCTGGCGGACACTGTTCGTCAAATGACATGCACACTCCTCTAGTGTCACTCGCTGCAGAAAGCGGTCCATGGTGGCGAAAAGGGTTTACGGAGGTCGAGGGAGTGATAGATGTCAGTAGCTGAAGTAATCACAAGATACTGGGGGTGCTTTAACAACCGTTAGCCTTCTTGGCCGTGGAACGTCCGAATCCTGTCAGCAAATGATAGGATCGTATGAACTCGCGGCTCCACAAACAAGGGGGGCATGTTCGTGCCTGTCGGTCGTCCACGCCCTGTGTGATCAAACTAGTTCGTTGACGAAATCAAAGATTAGCATTTTTTGTTCAACAAATTCGAAGGTACATCCCAAATGATTGTTTGGGCAAAAACCGTGTACGAAATCAAAGATCACATAAATAACATCTTTGAAAAAAAAACGAAATCAAAGATCACTACAGTAGCACGCAAATCTTCATCTTACGCACGTTTGGGGTTGTGTTGCAAGCAATTGGCTCACGGAGGACCAGTGGGACGGCTAGCTAGCTCCCTTTGTCATCTCTGCACCTTTCTTGGAGTGTCTTGTCAGTCAAAGGCTTGGCAATTCTGGTACATTGTTCAACACCGCATCATCAACTCTCGTGACACATTGTTATTTGAGGAGCCTTTTCCACATGATCTCCGTTTTCACTCATGCTAGGACCCTTACGGGCTTGTCGCCACCATCGCATTCTACATAAGTGTACGACATTGCTCCTTTTCCGTCAGTATCCACACTCCCTGGTTCCACTACGTCGCCTTCACGTCCACACACTGGACACCCCCACCATACTAGAGTTTCCATCTGAGTCTGTTCTTCAGGCTGCTGACCATACATACGAGTACACCTCTTCAGCCACTAACCCCCATGACCAGGCGAGTGAGTCCACTCCTTAGGTCACTGACTACGCCACCCAAGCAACAAAGTCCATCATTCCAGTTTCTAACTCAGTCGACCAATCGATTAGGTCCCCAGCTCCTGCTCTGATCACTCCCTTGGAGCAACCCGCCATGTCCTTCCCTCCTCGATCCCAACGTGTCCCTTATTCTAATGTTGATTTGGCATACTCATGCACTCCTGGTGGTTATCTTCATCCACGCACCCCAGCGCCTCCATTAGGCATTCAACCTGCCATCACCCGGCCACCCCAGGCCACTATCCTTTGTCCCACGTCCCCATCTCACACTGTGGTGGATAGGGATCCAGAAAGGAAGGCCTAGGTTCTGACCGCCCTTGCCGTAGTCATAGTAGATCTTCATCTTTGATCTACATTGGGTTATGCCCTGATCTCTCGGGAGCATCTACATGCTTTCACTCTCTCACTGTCTCGTGCCCATGTGGATCTTCGTGTGTTAAAAGTCAAGCCGTCTTTGCAGGCAGTCAACCCACAAAGCATATGTGAATCTAGGGCTACACCGGACGCTGTCATGTGGTATGATGCTTGCAAGGAAGAGTTGGCTGCGATCAATGAGCATGTTGTGTAGGAGCTAGTCGACTTTCCCCCAGGCGGCAAATCAATTGGAGCAAAGTGGGTTTTCTGTCGCAATAGGCAGCCAGACGGTACGCTGGATGAGTACAAAATCTGGCTCACTACCACGGGGTTTACACAGGTACCACGAGTAAAATTTTGACCAGGGCTTTACACCTGTTGATTATCTCACCACCAGCCGCATTCTCTTTAACATGGTCATACGACATGACTGGGAGCTCCACTAGATGGACATGATCAATGCCTTCTCACATGGCACCGTCGATGGTGAGGGGTTCTACAGGGTCCAACCCTCTGGCTTTGAAGATGGTCGAAGCCGTGTTTGGTGACAGCAGAAGGCCCTCTGTGGCCTCAAACAATCACCAAGGTGCTGGAACACGGAGATCAGCCGCACCCTCTTGAAGAGTGTATCGGTGCACAACACTGCCGATCCAACCTTCTTCTTCATCCGAGTTCAAACCACCCTAGTCACCGTGCTCGTCTATGTGGATGATCTGCTCATCGAGTCGCCTGACCTCGCTGCTTCCCAGAGAGTGAAGGATCTCTTGTAGCCCACTTACAAGATGAAGGGCCCTGGATGTGCACATGTGTTTTTGGGCATGGAGATCAAGCACGATCGCCATGCGTTCTATGTGTGCATGAGGCAGCCTGCATGCAAACGTTAGCAGGGAGCTTAATACACCTATTGTGAATTATACCCAGTGCTTTCACACCCATGATCCCTGACGCTTAGATCAAGTTGAAAACTTTTGATGCTGACATTCTTGGTGTGCTTATGGATGTGACTAATTTTCTTTGTGTCATTGGGTCACTCATATTCCTAGCCACCACGACGCGACTAGACATTGTCTTCGTGGTGAATTTGTTGGTGCAGTTCTCCCAGTCCACAAACCAGTTGCACCTAGATGTAGCTATGCGTGTTATGAAGTAGTTTTTCTCCATCCCACTTCACAGGTTGACGTTTCATCACCAGTCGCGTGTAGTCACCAAGGCTACATCAATAATGATTGGGCTGAGTGGATAGGCGAGAAGAGTCACACCGTGTGGATATATCTTATTGATGGCATGGCTGTCTTGTGGTAGTGTCGGAAACAGGGGTGCATAGCACGCAGAACTACTGAAGCAGAGTACGTGCCATTGAATACTGGTGCATATAAGATTGTGTTGCTCCGTCATCTGTTGTATGAGTTTTGTCAGGCCGCATTGCCCATCACGATGTGTTGTGATTAACTTCATCGTAGAAAACGATGAAATTAATCACACGTGCACAAAGCACATCAATGTGGAGTGACACTATGTATGTACCTTGTTTCATGAGGGCAACATCCCCATTGTGCGGATCGAGGATGTACGGCAGCTGGTTGAATTCTTGACCAAGGCAGCCAAATGCGCATCGTTTAAGAGAGTCATTTGTATGGTTGGTCTGCATCCCTGAGTCTGAATTCATGCATTTGTGATTTCACCCTACGCTTGAACCCTTTGTTTGCTCATCGTCGCTCTTTTGTAGCTTTGCTATACTTTGGAGGCATGAGGGTATGGAGAAGCATGACTTATGGAGTGTATTGTACACGCATGACCTCTCGATGTACATGTACATTGGTGTCTACAGGCCATGGGGGTGTTGTCATTTACGTGTGTACTGTCTTATTGATCTATACTGTGACCTGCTGGTGTACATGCTCGTGCACACGACTGACTCGGTGGACGTTGACGATGGCAGGCACTGAGTGATGAAGGGGAAGTCCCACCATTTTGAGAGGCGTGGCTCCCATCTCCCTACGTGGAGTCACCCACTTGGAAGTAGTGCACGACCAGCTTCATCGATAGCAACCACCGACACTCATGTTACCGACAATCATGGACAACTGTTCTTGGTAGCATAGAGTCTGCCTAGGTTCATGCACCCATAGCTCTCATGTGTGATTTTCCAAGCTAATTCTGACTACATGACTACGTTTGCAGTATGCATGTTTTGGTGTGGTCCAATTTTGAAGAAAATTGGACGACGCCCGGGTTTGGGGCTGTTGCTCCTTTGGCAGGGCTCACCGAGAAAACTTCCATACGCCAAAAAATGGGGGCTTTTGTAAGTCGCCCCTAGTTTTGGTCAACCACAGTCAAATGACGAACCCCGGGTCTGGGTTCTTCATTTGACTCATGCAGTGTGGTTTTATCACCAGATGGGGGATGCTGGTCCTCGGTCCACCTCCTGTCTGACCCTGCATGGCGCTTGTGACCATCCCAGTCCTAGTGAGTCTGTGTGTTGGGGATGTGATGCATATTTGAACCAGAATTTAATTCACAATATGCCCCCAATGTGGCACGATGGCGGGGGTTGGACCGCTAAGTATAGGCGGGTCCTACCCCCCAACACCTGGTCAACCCCGACGTAGTTCCCGTTTCAGCGACCCTCCCAAGAATGGCATAGCACCATTTTAGGCCACCAAAAGCCACATCCACCAATTTGACACTCCCTCATGGGCTGATGGTCTAAGTGACTGGTACGGATGCATTGAGGAGGAACGGGCTTTGGAGTAGCAAACAGTCAAGTTCATAATCCCACGCTCCCCAGAATCCACTCATGTAACTTGCTGTCTTGGAAAGGTCATTCACGTGAGACATTCCCGCTACATGGAAGTTAACAGTAAATGGCAACAAATGTGTTGACACCATGAATGTACCTTATACCGGTTTATATGCTCTATTGTTGACAAGCATGTGGCAAAAATGCCTATGAATTTCCGTTCATGTCGCAAGCAATGTTTTGTATGCTCTCTTTCTGTTTTTCTAACTTCAATATTTTGCCCCCACGTTACAGAGCCTCCTTCAAAGGAGGATGGCAATGCCAACACACACTAGAAGAAGAAGGCCGGCAACCCGTAGTTTTCAAGGGCATGGAATTTTTCAAAATGGAGGAGTGCAAGTGTCTCATAGAAGACTCCACCATGGAGGAGCGCTTTTCCATCAAGTGGGAGCAAGGTGAACCCGGGCGCATCGTTATGCACTTTTGCAACTATCGGACGCACAGGTGCACATGTCAACGCAATAAAAACGTCAACGTGTACTCCTATGAGGAGAGACATCACTGCACGCCCGGGAGAACCAAGGGCAACCTGGCTTGTAGTTATAAGTGGGCATTACGCCATATTCTTGACACTGTGCAACGAGACCCCACAACAACCGCAAAGGCCCTATACACGGTGGTGGAGGCTGTGAAATACAAGAAGACTCCCTACCAAACCATGTGGAAGGCACGTGACAAGGCCTAGGAGGATATAATGGACAACAAGGTTCGGTAATGGAGCTTGTTCCCTGTCTACTCTATTGAGATAAGCATGTTCTCCATGCATGATCTACGTGTACAACATGTCTAAGTCACTTGCCATCATCCTCTATCATTTTCCATGCTGTCTTTACTGTACAATTAATGAAAATGGATCTGAACACCATCATTGTGGCCTTACAATATGACATGAAGAAGACGTTCTGCCGGGCCTTTTTAGCACACGGAGCGTGTCGGTTGGGATGGACACATGTCTGCTGCATTATCACACTTGACTGCACGCACTTGATGAATGGCCACATGCAGGTGCTACTCATCACACATTACTTCAATGGAAACAACAACTCGGTCCTGATGGCATGTACAATCCGTAACGGGGAGGATGAAGACAACTAGTCCTGATTCATGGAGCAGGTTGCAAACGTCCACCACACGGTGCGGGAGGGCAGGACGGTCATCATTAGTGACTGTGATATGGGGCTGATCGGTGCAATTCACAAAAAGCTGCCGTGCATAAGTCACTCATACTTCTCCTACCACATCAAAGAAGATGTGTACATGTCGTACGAGAAGCATGCCTCAAGGTCTTCTAGAGGCTCGCGAACGCGTACCATCCACAAGGAGTGGAACAAGATTTTGGATCAACTCGCAGTTGTAAATGCTAGGGTGAGCACATACCTATTCGGCACCAATGGGAAGGGTGACATCCTACTCGCAACGTGGTCCAGGTGGTTTGGTCTGCAGGGATGCCGTGGTCACAGAACTAGCAGTGCTACTGAGTCACTGAATGCTCAGATTGTGGAAGCACGCAAGCTGTTTCCTTTCCATTTCTTTGCGAGCCTCTATCCCTATGTGCAGAAGATTTTTGTAACACGAAGGAAGTTGGCACATGACTTGGAGGGAGACTGGGCAATGGCACCCGCCAAGGCGCTGACAAACAACAAGAACCAGACGCGAGACTATGATGTGGTTCACACCGGCAACCTTCAAGGCATGGTCACATACGCCACTGGTGAGCCAAGGAACATGGACTGCCGCATCTGCAAGTGCTCTTGCGACCAGTTCCAGGAGTTCAATATCACCCTGCGTGCACGCATGCACTGTCCTCATCGACAATAGGGTGAACCCGGACGGCTACATGGACATGGTCTACAGCAAAGCAGCCTGGAAGCGTACCTACGCGAACCGGATGCCTGGATTCAACATGAAGACATTGAAGCCGGTCGGGAAGGGTTGGACCCCGCCTGGCCCAGACCATGGTCGTGGATGGCCGCCAAACGAGTGCAACTGGCACAAGGTGCTTCGGCATGCCAACCACATCTGCGACAAGTGTGGGTTGAAGGGCCACCCTAATCGGTGCTATGTGAACCCGCCCACAGCTACATCGCGAAAGCTCTTGCAAGCGCGCGAGGCTCTTAGGCAGGCAGCACAGGAGGTTGCAACAGCGTTGGAAAGTAACGCAGGAGATGCAACCGTGGAGAATACTGCCAATGGTTCAGCAGAAAGTAACATGACAATAAGAACAAGTGCATTAGCCGGCACTAGCCCAACATGCACAAACTATGCAGTAAGCAAAATCTCAGCAGCCAGTAGTGGCATCGTAGGGAGAAGCGCGCTTGCCAGTCCAGCCATTATAGAAAGCACACCCGCGGATGCAGATGCAAGCCGAGCAGGCAGCACCCTTGCAGCAGAAATCACAATCGCTGGCAGTGGCGGCATGCATGCATCTGCGTGTGCTGTAGCAGTGAATGAAGCAGCAGCCGTGGGACTGAAGAGAGGAGGGGCTACTTCACTAGGTGATGAGGAAGAATGAAGTGTGGAGGATGATGGTGACCTTACAAAGGACCATGGGCCAGGCGAGAACCCCAACAACCACCACACGGATGGGGAGGAGGATGAGGACGGGGAGGATGACACAGACAGCGGTGAGGGAGATGTACGGGGTGAGGTTTTGGCATCTTAGACACACACAGAGTGGAGTTTCGATTGTGAAACATCAGACGAGGAGTACAACTATGACGAGGAGATGAGACTTGCATGATTTGAGGCTAAAGACGACTCATGGAGGCGGTAGTACATGATGAGACGCGTTATGGCACAGGTCATAAAGCTTCGGACTTGTCGAGCATCATGTATTCATTGAAATGTATTTCTGCATACATGGTCTTTTTGTGACATTACACATATCATGGCACCTACTTGCTTTGTAGGTTGCAACTTGGTATAAGATGGTGCATAAGGGTCCAGGGAACAAGGTGTAGAGGAGAAGATTGACTCGTGGGTCTTGTATTGGCAAGAGAAGACTAGCTGTTGTGTCACGGGGGGTTATCACTTGCGGAAAGCATGGGTGCCCAATTACATGTGCCAAAAGACTTAGTTCAGTGTGTGAAAGGGCCCACATGTCAGGTGGCCCGCCAAAGGAGGTGTTTCACGATTCACAGGAGATTCAAGAATAGCATCCATGCGTCGCATGCGATGTCATTTTGTGGGTTCACAGTCCGCCACTCTACGTCCAGGAATGGATTGCCTCCTGTGATTTGGGACCACTGTGCAACTGGTATTAATGATGTATTTGGAAAACGACAACCTATGATTGCTCTGCTGTTTGTGTACATTAGAAGCTATGCCAAAACTATGAAAACAAAGTGCATACACAATGATTGCACATTTCAAAACTTTGCATTTCATGTTATGAAGCTATGGATATGATTCTTCTCTCCGTTAAAGTCCTGAGCAGTCTGTGTTCATGAATGAATAGATGACATGATGAACAATTCAGAGCTTTGCATGTCATGTAATGAAAGTATGAATATACATCATACACCCCGTTAGAGGCCCTATAGAGACTCGTAATGTGTTCACTGATGAACTTGGAATTCTCACAGAGAAGCACAATGTTACTTTACATGTTGAGTAGGACTCACCATTACACCCATGTTGCTTTATATGTAAATGAAAACAACATTAAACCCATTCCTTGTCATGTTCATAATGCTACAAAAACACCATTTACACAAAAGAAAAATGTGAATTCTTGCAAAAAAGCACAATGATACTTTGTAAAGTAAGTAGAATTACCATGGCATCAATGCAATGGACTCGTAACACTTTAGTTAAAACAAGTGGATGCGCAGGGTACACTGCAAATGATATGAGAGAACCTGGGGATACAATGTGAACGATTCTCAAGACTTTGATGGTAATTTGCAAATGCATTCATCACATCATTTACACCTCGCCCCTAAATGGCACAGTTAGGGACTTGGTAGTTCAATGGGTGACCACGGCTCCCACACTCTTGGACAGGTTGAAGGACGTGGAGTGGGCATTCAACCGCCTAACACCCAGCACATGGTTGCCATATCTACAGGATCCTACAACCATGACGCCAGGGGGTTGCGAATTGTCTAGCGGTCCCATTCTTCCTTTATGATTGACAAAGCATGTTGCGCAACTATGAGGTGCATGGGTGGAGTGGATAGGTCCCAAACCGGGCCGTTGGTGAGGTGTCCGTTTGTACCGGTGGAGATATGTATGTTGGTATCCAAGATGTTCATGTGGACAACGTAGGCATGCAAGGATGTCACCTGTAGGTCATTTCCCACCGCACTACTGGATCCTATTGCATGGCGCAATAAACGGGTATGTCCCGGTTTGCATTGCGTAGGTTCGGCACGCAAACCGAAATCCCAATTGTACGGACGGGTGTACCCGTGCGACAATCCCATTCGCATAGCACGTGCGGTGTGCCGATGTGGTATAGTCCATTGTCAGTCCGATAGCAAGCATCATGGCCATCAACTGTCAGCGAAACATTTGGTAGTTTTCATTGGTCTTTCCATGCATCCGTGGCATTACATGGTGGCATGTCACTTATTATGCAACATTCATGTGCACGTTACATGATGCTAGCGACCGGTTATGTGTTTTACAATGCAAACCAGCGAGCAACATCTGCTGAGAGATGTACGGTGCTCACTACCGTGTTCGACGGTAACTCATTGGTCGACAACATTCTGACAGCGACGCCAATAACGATGGACCAA
This sequence comes from Penium margaritaceum, assembly GCA_023375785.1. Classification (NCBI taxonomy): domain Eukaryota; kingdom Viridiplantae; phylum Streptophyta; class Zygnematophyceae; order Desmidiales; family Peniaceae; genus Penium; species Penium margaritaceum. Next base: position 54,307 of record SZWC01011510.1, on the reverse strand, counting down.
TCCCTGGCGCTAACGAATACAATATCTTTCCACGTCATGTGAAACAGTTACGAATGAATGTCATCAAAAGAATCATTCCCCTGGACTTTGTCGAAACTGGCACAACGCAGGCATTTACATACCCCATGCCTAAGAGGCAGGTACCGTTTCATCCACTTTGCGATGGTCGATTATTGAATCATCCCTAAACACAGCAGAATATACACACTTCCGCAAACCAGAGGAGTCGACCAAAGTACATGTATAGAAATGAATTTGAAAATTGGGGGCTAACTGCAATTCATTTGAAAACTAGGGGCGCTTTGACGATGGTTCGCCAAAACTAGGAGCTACTTGGGAATTTCTCGCCAGAAAATAGTGCATATTCTTGATTGGTTGGTAGACTAAATAACAAGCCTCACAGAGGTTAGGGCCTGCGTTTGTGTGGGAGGGGTATCAGACCACACCTTATTCTTGCTGTCAACTCAGTTATTACCCACTCCTAGCTTTAGTTCTGGCACTTAGTCCTTAGTGCAAGTTTCCCCCCTTACAGCTCAGTAGCCTCTGCTGCTCAAGCGCTTATTCTGGACGCAGCAGGCCACAAACTTGCATCTAAGTGCTTGAGGCGGCAGAAAATGGTCTTGTCCAGCCTAGCAGAACATTCCTTCCTTGGCGTGTCTCGGTCTCGTCTTGTCTTGCAAGAGGCAAATGGAGATTGTCTCGTGTCGAGTAGTTCCAGACAACGAGACAAGAAAAATTCCATACAGTCTAGATCGAGACCGGTTTCGATTGTGATTTAACCCATTGATTGGCACAGACCACCAAGTGCCCGGGTCTCAACCACCGAGAAAACTCAACCATCCATGTATGGGTGAACTAGGTGGCTAGATTGCATCATACATGTCACATAAGGGGTAATGCAACTGTTGGAGCATAATTGAGGAAAACCTAGAAGCTCTTACTCCCCAACACTGTATGCCACTCCAATAGCTCAAAGCCCACACATCAACTGTCCGTGCAGGTGGTCGAAGAAGCAAGAGGTATCAGCTTGCCAACATACGTTATGAAAAAATTCTTAATGAAAATTCACGAGTAACAGCCCACCCCTCGCACATGTGGATTCATCTTTCTTACATCTGGTATTGGTGCGAGGTACTCATGGGACAGATGGCAACTCTGCATGTAGAACTGGGTAAAATCAGAAGGTGGTTCCCTTGTTCAGAGGTTTGGTTTGCACAGTGAAGGACACATGTATCGATGTGGAGCCTGGGACACTCCTTGGAACCTGTCTGGCTCAACCATCAGGAATTCACTTCTCAAAAGGAAAGCCAGTGGATGAAGAATGAGAGCAGTCGTTTCCGTGGCTTCACCACACGCTCTGGTGCTCAAGCTCTCCGCACTCCTTGGCTGTGTCAAGCTCAAGATGGTTGTAGTCGAGTGAGATTTGGAACGGGACTTCAGACAGAAGCTCGCTCCTTCCACTGTACACTTGGCATCCTACTCGCTCGTCTGTGCTGATCCACCTACGATGCACCCACATGGCCTAGGCCCATGCCTAGGCATGGACGTACTGCGAGTCACCTGTCCATTAAGTTCACATGCCATATCTCCCCCATCACTCTGTCACGACAATAACCTCAACCGCCGCTCCTTTCCGGTGCCTTCAACCCCAACTTGCTCAGCCCTCGTCACCTGTTTCGAAACTTGGGAGGCAGCCCGCCACGGAACCGGCCAGCCGACATGGCCCCGCTGTCCCGAAGAAAAGCCTCGTACGACGACTGCAGCCCGGGAGTGGCATACCACTGGCGCATCTCCGCATAGTCACGTGCATACGATGGAGATGCAATGTCTTCACTGTCGCTGCTGCTGTCCTCACCCTCTTCCATGGGCACATCTCTGGCTTCTGCTCCATCGTGGTGGCTTTGCTTCTGTCGTTTGTTGCGATGCTGCAAGGCCTCTTCTTCATCGTTGTCATCGTCGTCGTCATCGTCACAGACGATAGTGCCAGAGTGGGCTGGTGCAGCAGAGAGGGAGGATGCCGCGTTGGTGCAGTCAACCTGCAAGGAGTACAACGGCATCCAGAGCAGGGGATGCTGGCTACACATGCAAACAGAGGAAGCTGCAGAGACAGCAGGGGATCGACAGAGCAGCAACGGCGCAGCAACCAAGGTACAAGAAAGCTCCTGAACGTTGAATAAGGAGAGAGACGCGGGGGACAAGACAAGACCAACAGGAAGCTTCCCCCCCCC
>SZWC01011510.1:0-40645 GCA_023375785.1 Penium margaritaceum | reverse complement strand
GATGCGTCCTGGCCGATATTCCCATGTAAACGAGAATGGACTCAGGTATTCACTCCAACGCGCTTGCCATCTTGAGAGGTTTGGTTGCGTTTCGAAAAACACCAATGGATTATGGTCGGTCACGACCGTCACACCCCCTTCAGCACCCTCAAGGTAGCAACGCCACATCTTGAAAGCGTGTACTACCGCAAGGAGCTCTTGATCCCTAGTCGTGTACCGCGTTTCCGCGAGAATGAGCTTCCGGCTCACATACGCAACTGGATGACCGTTCTTCACGAGGACGGCTCCGAGTCCTCCTACCGACACATCACATTGAACCTCCCACGGTTGCGATGGATCTGGAAGAGCTAGGACGGGCACCGAGGAGAGGAGCTCTTTGACCTTGAGAAAAGCGTTCTCGTAATCAGATGTCCATTCCCAACGCACGTCTTTTCGCGTGAGCCTGGTTAGCGGTCCTACCAGGGTCGAATACCCTTGCATAAACCGTCGAAATTAGTTTGCAAGGGTGAGGAAAGACCGTATCTGCCCAACATTCTCAGGACGTGGCCAGTCCACAACGGCTTGGACCTTTTGTGGATCGACACAGATGCCGTCCTTGCCGAGGATGTGTCCAAGGTATTCGAGTTCATCTTGTGCAAACTTGCACTTGCTCACTTTTGCATAGAACTTTTGTTCCTGAAGGATTGCGAGAACTTCGCTCAGATGTTCTATGTGCTCTTCCATTGATTTGGAGAAAACCAGGATGTTGTCCAGGTAAGCCAAGACAAACTGTCCGAGTTGCTTGGCGAACGTTCGGTTCATTTCTCCTTGGAAGGTTGTCCGGGCATTTGTAAGCCCGAAGCATAACACTTGGAACTGATAGTGTCCCATGTGTGTTCGAAATGCGGTTTTGGGCACATCATCTTCCGTGATGCGGATTTGATGGTACCCTTGAGACAAATCCAAGGACAAAAACACTTTTGTGCCTTGGAGTTGGTCAAAAAGGTCCTCAATCCGCGGTGAGGGGAATCGATTCTTCAACGTCAGCTTGTTCAACGCCCGGTAATCCACGCACATGCGTAAACCACCGTCCTTTTTGTTCACAAAAAGGATTTACGCATCGTACGGGGAGCTACTGGGCTCGATCCACCCCTTTGCAAGGTATTTTTTGATTTGGCATTCACCCTCTCGCCTTTCTGCTGGACTAAGGCGATACATGGGTCTAAACGGAGGAGTCACCTCCGGTTGCAGTGGAATTGTGTGGCCCATGTGTCTTTCTGGTGGAATCCCAGCCGGTGGGTCTTAGAATACATCCGAGAACTCCGCCAACAGAGATCTGATCTCTTGTGGCGTGCCTTCTGTCACGTCGTCCTCTACTTTCTGTAGCTGAGCCAAGAAGTATCGACGACCTTGTCGAATACGTCTCTTGACCTGCATTGCAGACAAGCTGGCCTGGACTTTGATTCGGGTCGGTGATAATTCCGTACTCGGAATCAACATAAAGCGGCGTTGTCCTTTTCGGAGGATCAAACGCACTGATTTAAAACACATTAGAGCCTTGTTGTCACGGAGCCAGGGATCGCCTAGCACCATGTCAAACGGGTCAAGAAGGTTGAGTACCTTCAACGTGACACATTGTGTGTACCCTTGAATACAAGTTTTCGCTTTACAAGTACCGATCACGGGTACTATACGGTTGTCACCGACAATAACTGCACCATTCGATGGCTCGTACTTCAAGCCAACCTGTCGGGTAAAGCCAAGGCTAACAAAAGAGTCGTCCCCTCCAGTGTCAGCCAGTACGTTCACGGGAGCACCAGCTAGGTGTCGTTTGAACTGCATCGTCATGTTGCCTCCACTCTTCCGAGTGAACAGACTCGACGACGGTAAGACGAGTTTGTGATAAACACGGAATCTGTACGACGGGAGTCGCAACTCCCATGATTCACCCACTCAAGTCCACATCTTGTGGGCACGTGTGAATTTGGCTAGCACCTTCCACTCTTTTTGTTTGACTGGGTCGAAATTGTCGACTAAGGGTACTGCAAACGTGACTGAACTTATTGCTTTGAGTGCATTTGCTTCAATCACTGTGTCACACAACTCTTGCACAGTGGTCGGTGTTGCCACCACTAAGCATGTACGATCATGCATCTCGTCCGGGGTTGCAAGGTTTAGTGGGCAATGTCGGTCAGGAAGTGTAGAATGCGGTTCAACAAGAGGAGAAAAGACAACAGAGAAATTTGAACTCATAAAAAACTCAAATTGTTTAACATCCTCATCTAAAAACATGAACCCACACTCGTGATCCAGTTTTATCCCTGAGTGGTCCCCACTGACGTCACTCAAGGGTGGGGAAAACCCGCCCCATGGCCCTGACCGTTACCACGGCCGGGCCCATTGCCGCGACCGCGACCCTGTCCACGGCCCTGTCCGCGGCCTCCTGCTGCACCATCCCATGAGGTGCTACTGCTGCAGGTAACGCCGCGGCCTCTTGTCCACCTCCAGCAACCTGAGGGCACTGAGCCATAAAGTGGCCCGGCTGCATGCAGTTGTGGCAGAGTCCTTCGCGGAAGGATGTGTTGCGATGCTCACGCGCCGCCTGCAGCTCGTCATTTTCACGGCTGCGCTTGTTGTTGGGACCCTTGTATCCACCAGCCTTCTTGGCTGGAGGGTTTGCAGGCTGCTTGCCCTTGGCCCCGCCTCGTGTCCAGCTGACCCACCAGCCCCTACAGCGTCCATGCGCGTGTCGCGGCCTTGCTGTTCCCATGCGTTCGGCCGTGCATCAGAGTAGTGCTTCGGGTTTGCCGAATACACTTCGCTCATGTAGTCGCGCAATGCCCTCCAACTTGTCCAAGCTTGGCCAGTGGCTGTCGTGGTTGTCTTGTCCTTCAGCTTCTCGCTGGCGAGACCATCACATAAGTACTCCCGCAGCATGCACTCCGGGTACTTGAAGGTCTGAGTCCCATCGTCCTAGGTGAAGCTTTCGGCTTCTTCCACGAGTGCGGCGAACTCGCTCAAGTAAGATTCGAGCGAGCTGCCCAGCTGCCTGAAGTCCTTGATCTTGTGGAAGGCGCGCTGTGCCTCCTCATGTTGGGTGCACTTCTTGCGTATGATCGCAGAGAAGGCCTCCCACGGCATGGGCTACCACTCGAGGTGCGGCTGCTGCACGGTCCACTCCTTGACCACATACTTGAAGAGTTTGTCTTCAAGCCGCGTCGTGGCAAGGTCGTCCCACTGGCGGAGTGGAGCCTTGTGGACACGTAGCACGTGCTCCATGCGGTTCAGCCAGTCGGTCAGCTTCACGCCCTTCCGGAAGATCTCCACATTGTGGAGGAAGGACGTGTTCATGACCGACCCTGAAGTCGTCGAGGTAGGCAAGTCGTCGCTGCCACCGGTAGTGGCATCCGCGGCTGCGGTACGCTGCGCTTGTTGTTGCATCCGTACCTGGGTCATGCTATGCAACGCCTTGTCGAGGTCGTTGCATCGGCGGCTTGCCTCATGGGCGGCCAAGCGCTACAGCTGGCGATCACGGTCAAGGTCCGTGATGCTCTGCCCGACGTGGGCTAGCAGGTTTGCGAACGCGAACTTGAGCTCTGATGTCGTTAGAGCATCGGCGATAGCCTCCAAGGCCTCACGTTGTCCGTGCACCCTTACCCATTGCAAGAGGGTATGGTTCGCGTACACGCCTCCAAGGAGTCTCACCTTTCGGAGGAGACTGTCGTCGGCGACGACGCTCGAGTGGGTACTGCCTTGCCCCATTGCGACCGCATCGTAGGAAGGAGGGTCCGCCCCCATTTCTCCGAGTGGTGCCGGATCTCCACCATCGGTGGTGATCTTGAGTCGATCTGCGGCCTCGGCAGCAAACTCCGCGAGCCTACGACGGTCATCGCGAATTTCCTTCACGGCGACGTCGTCCAGCTCGTTCTCGCAGGAACTTCCCGTGTGGCTGCTTTCAACGCCCTTGCTGCTCTCGGCAGTCTCGCTGCCGTCGACTGCTTTAGGTGATGCGGCGGGCGTCTTGCCCTTCTCAAGCAACCGGCTCGAGTTTGTCGCACGACGATGGCGATGGTCGCGATCCTCGTCGCCTTCGCCTTCGTCGACGTCGTGCTCTTCGTCAGGATATCCCCCCAGGAGATCCTCCTCCATCGCATCTTCCGTCGTGTGGGGGTCGCCCACATTTGCGGTGGCGTGCTTGTCAAGCATCTTTTTGGCCTCCGCATGCCGCTCAGTATCGCCGAGGTTGGCGTCGGTTGCCTTTGACGGTAGGGTTGCCCTTAGCGGTACGGTTGCCTTTGGGTTGGCAACCGTGCTCGTGGCGGCGGCTCCCAAAATTTGGAGTCCGCCGAGAGCTTGTGGTGAGGCCGTCACCACCTTGCCCTTGTTTGTCTTGGACCGTCCGGCACTTGCCATCTCGTCGTTCGTGCAACTAGCACTTGAAGGTCATTGTGAGGATCACCCCACAACTTAAAGGAGGAATCGCCTCCTACGCTTCTCTGCTCTCACGATCGGCGATGCAATTATAACTTCAATTCCTGTTTTCCTAGGCCGCCACGTCGGCACAAGTTTGTGGTTTTTGGAACTAGACTTCCTAAGCCGTGACTCACGGCGATTGGCAATGACTAGTCCCTGGGAAAACAGAAAATTACAAGACAATAGAATGAGGATGAATGTGAGTGCCGCTCACAAAACAAGAGTAAACAATGACAAGAGAAATTCTAACAATTCCTAGCAAGTCTTCCACTCTCTCTTCCAACTTCTTGTCTTCCTCTTGTGTTCTTGTCTTCCTTGGTCTTCTCTTCACGCTTCTTGATGCCTCTCGCGTTCTTGGGCGGCGTCTCCCTTGAGCCGGCGGCGTTGGCGAGCCGTAAAAAATCTTCAAGGTGTCGACATCCTTCTTTTAAGGGCGCTCTCAGGCCGTGAGAGTCCCTCAGCTTGGGAAGGGGGGCTGTCCCAGTTTTTGGATGAAGGAGGTTTGAAGGAGCCTTGAAAATGAGGAGGATTTTGTGGTTTTAGAGGTGGGAACTCCCCAATCCGCCCCACAAAAATCCTCCTAGTCCCCCTGGAAGTGTGGAGAGACCTGAAGGAAGTGGTTCCACCAAGTAGAGCTTTTTCAAGCTCTCTAACGCAGTTTAAGGTGCTTCAATCTGTGGATTGTAGATGTCGAAGTCCCTTCTAGCGTTTCTGCTGTTACTTGCTGCTACCGGTGGTGTTTTATCTATGTCGTAGCCGCCGTTTCCGTCGAACCCTTGGTCGCGAGGGTCGTCTGGCTCTGAGAACCACTGTAACGGGTCGTGTCTCCAGCTCCTACTCTGAAGTCGTTGTCGGAGTTTGCAGAATGGCGTTCTCAGTCTGCGTCAGGGGTTTACCCCCCTCGCAAGACTGAGGGGTAATCGTCATCAACGACACAGAGCAGGGCGACTCGAATGTTTCGAGTCTCCGGAGGCCCATTTCCGTTCTTACCCAAACCCCTGGTTTTGGGACCCAAACCAGGGGTTTTTACCCATAACTCGTGTGTTCGCAAAAGTTATTCTGTTTGTTTTATGTCAAAGTTTGTCGTAAACAAACTTCGATGTATGTTTTGTCGTTCCAGCACGAAATCGTCGCGTGCGAGGCACGCTGGCGATTTCGCGCCAGCTATTTCGACCTCACCCTCGCTCCCCCTATCCCTCGTCCTCTCTTGCTTGTTTGCAAGGAGGGCGAGGGGGGCGAGGGCACGAGGCCACAAGGTCTCGCCCTCGAGGCCCTCGTGGCCCCTCAACCGCCGATCGAGCTGAGGCCTCGATCGGCGGCTGGCGGCTGGCCGGCCGGTGGCCGGCCGGTCGCTTGGCCGGCCGCCGGCCGTCCAGCCGGCCGGCAGCGAGCTGGCCAACGGCCAGCGAATTGCTGGCCGCCGGCCAGCCCTCACTGACGCGAGGGGTGGTGCGCAACCACCCCTCGCTTCAGCAAGGAGGGAGGGCCGAACCGGCCCTCCCGCTACACTATGCTTACGAGTCCTTGAATTAGGGGGCAAAAAATCGTTACCGGTATCGGTATGGATGGAATAGTAATGTATCCATCGTTTTGCCAGATAGAACTGCGGTGTCCATTGTCAAAAACAAACTGACGGCGGTGTCCAGAGTCGAAAACGGAAAGACAGCGCTGTCCATAGTCGAAAACGACATGATAGCGGTGCCTATGTTTTTCGTCCTGCAAGCGAAAATGGGCACGGTTGTCATATACTTCATGTATATATCACATTTGACATGTTTTTTGACTTCGAGCTTCACCGGTCGTCGCGAGCTCGCAGGAGGAGTTTCGCGGCGAATCCTCCCTGCGAGCTCGCGATGACCCTGTCCAAACCCACGACAAACGAGGGGGTTTGTCATAGGTTTGGGGGGGTTTGTAGGATGCGGTGCACGATGGGCATCTGCCGGGCCCCGCTACCGCGGGGCTCGGTAGATGCCAATCGTGCACGAAGAAAAACAATATCCAAACCCCCGAGTGTCACTTGATTGTTTGTCCGTTTTGGGGGGGGAGGTGCAATATGCGGCGCACGTGTGATAACAGAAAGGGAATCTGCCGGGCCCCGCTACCGTGGGGCCCGGCAGATGCCTGGGCAAGTAAAAAAAGAAAACCATAACCCCCCAGTTTTACTAGGGGATTTTTATGTTACTGGGGGGGGGGTTTGCGAGATGCGGTGCAAGTGTGATAAACGAAAGGGAATCTGCCGGGCCCCGCTACCGCGGGGCCCGGCAGATGCCCGGGCAAGTAAAAAACAAAACCCTAACCCCCCAGTGTAACTAGGGGGTTTGTCGGTTATTCGTGTGGGTTTGCAAAATGTGGCACACCCTGTCGCGACTTTTGGAGTTCACACTTGCGATCTCCAAAACTCGCGGCAGGGTGACGTCTGACATCGGCGATGCCTGTGTCAGCGTCGCCCACTTCGCCCTCGAAGTCGACGAAGTTCGACTTCGAGGGCGTGGATGCAGTTGTCATTTTTTCCCTTTTTCGCTTGCACGACAAAACACATGGTCACCGCTGTCATGTCGTTTTCGACTATGGACACCAATGCTTTGGTGTCTTTTCGTTTTCGACTTTGGACACCACCGTCAGTTCATTTTCGACTATGGACACCAATGCTTTATCTGGCGAAACGATGGGCACCGGAGCATTTGTGCCCTATCGGTATCGAGGTGGACGGGCCCTCAATACCGACGCTGGGACTCCGACGAGCTGGCTGGCGGCAGCAAACGAGCTTGTCGACTCCCTCTTCCGCTAGTCGTCATCGGCAAATGTTGACAAGGACTACCGAGCTATCGACCGGATGAGGTCCGATCAACAGCTCGCCTTTTTTTGGGCGCTCTTTTCATGTCGACGACGTCGATATGCGCAATACGCCCAAAAAACAAATGACGTCGACGTCGACTTGATGTCTGTATTGATGCTGCAAATATAGACGTCGAGTCAACGTTGACTTCATTTTTCTGGGTGTGTGAGAGATTTTTCACAAACAAGTTCTCATCCAACCTCGCTCTTTTGTTTTCAACATTGTAGTGAACACATTAAAGTCAACGGGACTGTTTTGCTCGTTCACGTAACAAACGAGCATAACAATCCTCGAACGGGTCAGTACGCACATGGTCGATAGGCCCATTCGAGGGCTTTTTTGTTTGTTTGCGTAGCAAACGAGAACATAACGCGACCGTGGACATCCACGGTCACGTGACTATGATGTAAACGAGAGACCAGCGGCCAATGTCCGACGAAAAAAAAAGATATTCTTAAGTAGACAAAAATGACACCCCCAGTGTTTTATGTACCAAAAACGCGACTACGTGTGAGTAAAAATAGAAATGATGTAATTTTTGTCACATAAAGGAACAATGAACATAGGATGAAATAAGATTTCACGTGAAACCAATGAAACTTAAATCATCATACTTCGGATACCCACAATCGACGAACGAATTTGTATGAAACCGGCGTGGGGTGAATTTGTTTGCAATAGTGGGTGCGGCATGCACGATCTGAGGCGCTTCGTGAAAAGTGGGTATAACACACATTGTTTTGTGTAAAGTGAGTACCGTGTTCTAAATGTGCGAGAATGTGCCAGCAGAGAATTCGGAGGCGCAAAAGGTGGATATAGCGGAATTAGGCCGCAAATTCAAAAGGCGTACTAGCTCAGGCTCTCTCACACGATCCAGACTAGTCGATGAGACGAGCTCACTTGAGCAAATCACCCTCCGGATGCAGCGCCAATGTGCCACGTGGCTTTATCTGGTCCTGGCCTATAGGGCGACAGATGATATGACTTGAGGGTCGAAGAACCTCAAGTACAGCAGTTTTGGCCCAGTGGTCCAAGCTTCATGTCCGTTGGCAACATTTGGTATTCAAGTGCCGGGGTTCACACCCACTGTGGACACCGAGGACGGGTCCATTCCTGTGTCGGAGGAATGTAACGCCAGTGTGCCACGTGGCTTGAAGTGGTCTTGGCCTCTAGGGCGATGGCTGGGATGACTAGAGGGTCGGAGACCCTCAAGTACCATGGATCGAACCAAGTGGGCCAAGCTTCCTGTCCATTTGCTACACCGGACGAGAGAAGAACTTGCAAGAAACTCACTTCTACACACTCGAGGACAGCTGAACCGACATACTCGGATCCAAATCATAACACAAGATTTCTAAATTGTTGAGTCTAAGTGCTTAATAGGGGAAATGCTAATAAACATAGAAGGATGTCAATAGTAATGCATCATGTAGTTTTCACCTCTTTTCAACTCCAACTTCTTGGTTCCAAGCATAACCACAAGAAAAATTGACATAGGTTGGTCTGATAGTATGTAAATGAATAAAGTATTACATAAAGCAAATAAATTCCATAGAAAAGAGTCCAATATTGCATGTAAAGTTGTGTAGATGAATGCTTTCAAGTGTATGTAGACATGGATACATGTATGGATACAATGAATACACGAAAAACAGTTTGTGGAACAAATCCATGTGTGACATGGATAGAATGAAACAAGCTCTCATAAATACTCATTCAAAATTTTTTGTTTGAACATATGAATCCATCAAATATTTCTCAAAGAATGTCAAATTTGAATTAAAAAACAAAATCATACCCTTGGCAAGTCAAGTAAAAGCACTTGGTTTGGCATACCCTTCTACCGGTTCAATTTGGATAGAAAATGATTACACTCGAGCTCGACCATGTTGCATAACTAGGTTCCCCCTTTGTAGCTAGTGTGCGGAAGTTATTTCCAAAACAAAGTCCAAAACTAAGTGGGTCGAACTCATGCTCTGAAGAAGAAAGAGGCCAGCACAATGTACACGGATAGCTTGATTTTGGTCGTTTGAACTTGCGCGGAGGTTGTGAGCATGCATGATTGACCCAAACTCCTGGACATTGATGAAATTTAGAGACCCATAATTCCATGAGCCTCGTAGCTAGTGTGCACAAACTTGACCTCGGTTGTTTGAAAAACACCAAAAAAAATCCTTTGCAAATGATTATCCAAATTTAGGCGGCACTACAGTAGTTTAAATCTAGAACTACAGAGTTGCAACGATAAGAAAACAAGGTCACGGGGAGGCATGAATTTGAGCCCTAAATGCCATTCCGCCCCTTAAGCCGTATGCATCACTCCCGTTCACCCACACAAGGCAGCTACATCAATCATCATCCCAACTTGCTGTGACCACTCGGTCATGTCTATGCTTGTGCAGGTCTCTGATGCAAAGCCATTTTTGTTGCATCCCTGACATACATGAGTCCCTGGACTTTGCGACTGTGCATTCATGTCCATACATTTATGGCCCATATCGCTTCGATGTCAAGATTTTTATGCCGATCGGTTGAGGGAATTTTGGCCACCTTCCTCGACTTCTTGTGTTCAGTTCCCGAAGCTTCTAACATCTTCGACCACTTTCTAGAATGGTCGGTAGAAATATCACAAAATCCATTGTTGCTTCGACACTATTTGGTTGAATTCTAGACGGCGTGTAGCGGATTCGACAAAATCCTTGGCTGACTAGGCCAAAGCCGCGGTGCTTGAGGGTCTCTGACCCTCAAGCCATCCCGTCTCATTGCCCACAGTCCTAGGTAACCCCTCTCTAGCCACATGGCCACTTCGACCGGTCGGCGTGGCACTGCCATGCTGCAACCCCCCCAATAGGAGTGGGAGCCGCCTTGGCATCTCCGGTAATCCCAACGTGGGATTGGAGACTCGGAGCTCTGATACAAATGCAACAGATTCGACGGAATCCTTGTTGCGGATTGGACAGAATCCTTGGCCGACTAGGCCAAAACTGCGGTGCTTGAGGGTCTCCGGCCCTCAAGCCATCCCGTCTCACCTCCCACAGTCTCAGATGACCCCGCTCAAGATGCGTGGCTCCTTCGGCCGGTTAGTGTGGCACTGCCAGGCTACACGGTGTTAGACATTTATAAAACCGCACCTCGATATTCTCACAACTCCTTAACTTCTAAGTGAAGTATCTCGAAGTGACAACTCACGACGTGGCATTGTATGCACTGATTGGCTCGAGTGCCAAAGACCCAACATATGACTCATATGGATTCTCGGCATTCTATATATGTGCTTGATTCGTTCAACACTTGCCATCGAGTTACACTTACTTCTTCTTATAAACAATCCATTTGTCCCAACTCCTCAATTTGTCCATTGCCCCATACCTCATCCCTGTGAACCACCCACGTTTCGCTCGGCGTAGCACTCAGCATCAATTTATGGCGGCACTGGAGGGGTATTCAACACATCAAATACTTGGCGACAACCGCGGATGAGTCTTCAGTGCATCTCCATCATTTAGAAGTTCGCAAACCTCGCAACGGCAACGGTGAATGGAGCAAGCCCACCCATCGACGAGCAGCAATAATCGGCAAAGACTCCGATAATGGAGGATCACCAGCTTGCGAACAAACCAAACACTATCAGCAACTTACATAGTAAATGGCGAAGCACCGATGACCTCGATGGCCAACCTGGTGATGGACTCCTCGGGCTTGACAAACCCTTCGCCCCTGCAGTTCCCCGCCGAGTCGACACTTCGCACCATGTGATTGTAGGTGGTATAGGTTGTTAGGGTGGGGCACGTATCAAGCAAGAGAGCAAGACGGCGCCATGGATGGAGCAAGCTCATTCCTTGAATGAAACGCCAAGCAACAAGTGAGTATCGGGAGTCACTGGATAGCAGGGTGATAGCAGCCAGTTGACCGGGCCACCCACGCATGTTACTCGACGAGGGGCCTAGCCGTCACTACGGGATCAAGCCAGACCAGTCGGCAGCATGCTGCCGGCAGTTAATCATGCTCCGGAATAAACCATGAGTGTTGTCCAAGAGGATGAGCAGCCTGACATCATACCACCATTCTCCTATGTAAACATGCATAATCAGAACATGATCAACCACATTGACCACAAGCGTACATGGATGCACGTCTCTGTGTCATGTGTTTCTCCAATGTATGATAAGCAGAAACCAAGCTTGTTATGCTGAAAAAAACAACTACGATCTCAAGCGCAACTGAGCTTGAAGCTCTAGGCACCACTTTTGTACTCGGCTGAGATGCCAATAGTGCGTGGTCCATCATATGTGCGCCTTGAGATTTACTTCACTTCAGTCACGTTCTGTGATAACTTGTATGTGTGTGTGTGTGTGTGTGTGTGTGTGTGTGTGTGTGTGTGTATGTGTGTGTGTGTGTGTGTGTGTGTGTGTGTGTGTGTGTGTGTGTGTGTGTGTGTGTGTGTGTGTGTGTGTGTGTGTGTGTGTGAGTGTGTGTGAACGGTGTCAAAAGGTTACTTGCATGTCTTACACCCATTACCAGCACTCCTCCATGATCCACAGTTGTCTTGGGATTTCTCTTCATGTCGTGGCCTTTCTCCAGTTGTCTTGGGATTGCTCTTCATGTCGTGGCCTTACTCCAGTTGTCTTGGGCTTGCTCAAGTTCTCTTGGACTTGCTCCAGTTGTCTTGGACTTGCTCCAATTGTTTTGCGCTTTATCCAGTTGTCTTTGGCTTGCTCCAATTATCTTGGAATTTCTCCAGTTGTCCTGGGCTTGCTCCAGTTGTCATGGGCTTGCTCCAGTTGTCTTTGGCTTGCTCCATCTCTCTTGGGCTTACTCCAGTTGTCTTGGGCTTGCTCCTTGTGTCTTGGGCTTTCTCCAATTGCCTTGTACTTGCTCCGGTTGTCTTGGGCTTGCTCCATTTTTCTTCGGCTTGCTCTAGTTTTCTTGGGCTTGCTCCAGTTGTCTTGAGCTTGCTCCAGCTGTCTAAGGCTTGCTCCAGGTTTCTTGCACTTGCTGCACTTGTCGTGGCCTTGCTCAACTTGTCTTTGACTCGCTCCAGTTGTCTTGGCCTTACTCCAGTTGTCTTGGAATTGCTCCAGTTGTCTTGGAAATGCTCCAGTTTTCTTGGCCTTGCTCCAGTTTTCTTGGCCTTGCTCTAGTTGTCTTGGTTTTGCTCCAGTTTTCATGGGCATGCTCCACTTGTCATGGACTTGCTCTAGTTATCTTGAGCTTTCTCCCATTGTCTTGACCTTGCTCAAGTTGTCATGGCCTTGCGCTAGTTATCTCGGACTTGCTCCTGTTGTTTTGAGCTTGCTCCAGATTTCTTGGCATTGCTTTTGTTCTATTGGCCTTTCTTGAGCTGTCTTGGGCTTGCTGCTGTTGTCTTGTCCTTACTCCAGTTGCCTTGAGATTGCTCCAGTTGTCTTGGCCTTGCTCTAGTTGTCTTGGTCTTGCTCCAGTTGTCTTGGGCTTGCTCTAGTTGACTTGGCCTTGCTCCAGTTCTCTTGGAATTTCTCCAGTTGTTTGAGGCTTGCTCCAGTTGTCTTGGGCCTGCACCACTTGTCTTGGCCTTGCTCCATTTGTTGTGGGCTTGCTCCAGTTGTTTTGGCCTTGCATCACTTGTTGTAGGCTTGCTTCAGTTATCTTGGGCATGCTCCAGTTGCCTTGGAATTGCTCCACTTTTCTTGGGCTTGCTCCAGTTGTATTGGCCTTGCTCTAGCTGTCTTGGGCTTGCTCCAGTTGTCGTGGGCTTGCTCTACTTGCCTTCGGATTGCTCCAGTTAAACTGGGCTTGCTCCAGTTGTCTTAAGCTTGCTCCACTTGTCTTGGAATTGCTTAAGTTTTATTGGCCTTGCTCCAGTTGTCTTGGGCTTGCTCCAGTTGTCTTGGCCTTAGTCCAGTTGTCTTGGGATTGCTCTGGTTGTCTAGGACTTGCTCCAGTTGTCTTGACCTTGCTCCAACTGTCTTGGCCTTGCTCCAGTTGACTTGGCCTTGCTCTAGTTGTCTTGGGCTTGCTCGAGTTGTCTTGGGCTTGAATCAATTGTCTTTGCCTTGCTACAGTTTTCTTGGCCTTGCTCCAATTGTCGTGGCCTTGCTCCAGTTGTCTTGGGCTTGATCCAGTTGTATTTGGCTTGCTCCAGTTGTCTTGGGCTTGCTCCAGTTTTCTTGTGCCTGCTGGAGTTGTCTTGGACTTGCTCCAGTTGTCTTGGGGTTGCTCCAGTTGTCTTGGCCTTGCTCGAGTTGTTTTGGCCTTGCTCCAAGTGTCCTGGGCTTGCTCCAGGTGTCTTGGGCTTGCTCTAATTGTTTTGGCCTTGATCTAGTTGTCTTGGGCTTCCCCTAGTATTCTTGGCCTTGCTCCAGTTTTCTTGACCTTGTTTGAGTTGTCTTGGGCTTGCCCAAGTTGTCTTGGCCTTGATCCAATTGTATTGGGCTTGCTCTAGTTGTCATGGGCATACTCCAGTTGTCTTGGGCTTGCTACATTTGTGTTGGGTTTGCTCCTGTGGTCTTGGCCTTGCTCGAGTTATACAGGGCTTGCTGGAGATGGTTTGGCATTGCTCAAGTTGTCTTGATCTTGCTCAAGGCGCCTTGGGCTTGCTCCAGTTTTCTTGGCCTTGCTCCAGTTATCCTGGGCTTGCTCCACTTTTCTTGGGCTTGCTCGAGTTGTCTTGGCCTTGCTCCCGATGTCTTGGCCTTGCTTGAGTTGTCTTGGGCTTTCTCCAGTTTTCTTGGGCTTGCTCCAGTTGTCTTGGGCTTGCTCCAATTTTCTTGGCCTTGCTCCATTTGTCTTGGGCTTGCTCCAGTTGTCTTGGGCATGCTCAAGTAGTCTTTGCGTAATTCCAGTTTTATTTGCCTTGTTCATTTTGTCTTGGGCTTGCTCTAGTTGTCTTGGACTTGCTCCTATTTTCCTTTTCTTGCTCCAGTTGTATTGCTCTTGTTCTAGATGTCTTGGGCTTGCTCTAGTTGTCTTGGGCATGCTCCAGATGCCTTGGGCTTGCTCCAGTTGTTGGGTTTGCTCCAATTGTCTTGGCCTTGCTCCTGTTGTCTTGGGCTTGCCCCAGTTGGCTTGGTATTGCTCCAGTTCTCTTGACCTTGCTCCAGATGTCTTGGGCTTGCTCCAGTTGTCTTGGCCTTGCTCCAGTTGTCCTAGGCTTGCTCCGGTTCTCGTGGGCTTGCTCCTGTTGTCTTGGGCTTGCTCCAGTTGTCTTGGCCTTGCTCTAGTTGTTTTGGCCTTGCTTCAGTTGTTTTGAGCTGGATCAAGTTGTCTTGGCCTTGCTCTAGTTGTCTTGAGCTTGCTCCAGTTGTCTTATGCTTTCTCAAGTTGTCTTTGCCATGCTCCAGTTGTCTTTGCCTTGCTCCAGTTGTCTTGGGCTTGCTTCACTTGTCTTGGGCTTGCTCCAATTGTCTTTGCCATGCACCAGTTGTCTTGGCGTTGCTCCAATTGTCTTGGCCTTGCTCCAGTTGTCTTGGGCTTGCTCCAGTTGTCTTGAGCTTGCTCCAGTTGTGTTTGGCTTACTCCAGTTTTCTTGGGCTTGCTCCAGTTGTCTTGGACTTTCTCCAGTTGTTTTGGGCTTGCTCCAGTTGTCTTAGCCTTGCTCCAGTTGTCTTGGGCTTGCTCGATGTATCTTGGACTTGCTCCACTTTTCTTGGCCTTGCTCCAATTGTTTCCAGCTTGCTTCAGTAGTCTCAGCCTTCCTCCAGGTTTCTTGGCCTTGTTCGAGTTGTCTTGGGCTTGCTTCAGTTGTCTTGGCCCTGCTCCAGTTATCTTGGGCTTGCTCCAGTTGTCTTGGGATTGATCCAGTTGTCCTGGGCTTGCTCGAGATTTCTTGGGCATGCTCAAGTTTCTTGGGCGTGCTCCAGTTGTCTTAGGTTTGCTCCAGTTGTCTTGGCCTTGCTCCAGTTGTCTTGGACTTGCGCCAGTTGGCTTGGCCTTGCTCGAGCTGTTTTGACCTTGCTCTAGATGTCTTGGGCATGCTCCAGTTCTCTTGGAATTGCTCCAGTTGTCTTGGGCTTGCTCCTGTTGTCTTGGCCTTGCCCCAGTTGTCTTGGGCCTGCTCTTGGCGTTGTGGGCTTGCTCTAGTTGTCTTGGGTTTGTTCCAGTTTTCTTGGGCTTTCTCGAGTTGTGTTGGGCTTGCTTTAGTTGTCTTGGCCTTGATCCAGTTGTCTTGGCCTAGCTCCAGTTGTATTGGCCTTGCTCCAGTTGTCTTGGGTTTGCTCTTGTTGTCTTGGCCTTGCTTTGTTGTCTTGGCCTTGCTCCAGTTGTCTTGGGCTTGCTCCAGTTGTCTTGGGCTTGCTCCAATTGTCTTGGGCTTGCTCCAATTGTATTGGGCTTGCTCCAATTGTCTCAGGCCTGCTCAAGTTTTCTTGGCCATGGTCTTGTTGTCTTGGGCTTGCTCCAGTTGTCTTGTGTTTGCTACAGTTTTCTTGGGCTTGAGACAGTTGTCTAGGATTTGCTTCTGTAGTCTTGGACTTGCTCCTGTTTGTTTGACCTTGTTCGAGTTGTCTTAAACTTACTCAAGTTGTCTTGGAATTTCTCCAGTTGTCTTGAGCTTGCTCCATTTGTCTTGGGCTTGATCCAATTGTCTTGAAATTGTTCTAGTTGTCTTCTACATACTCCAGTTGCCTTGGGCTCGCTCCAGTTGCCTTGATTTCCTACATTTGTCTTGGCCTTGATCTAGTTGTCTTGGGCTTGCTCCTGCTGTCTTAGCCTTGCTCTTGTTGTCCTAGGCTCACTTTGTTTGTCTTGGGCTTGCTGCTGTTGTCCTAGGCTTGCTCTGGTTGTCTTGGGCTTGCTCCAGTTTTCTTGGGCTTACTCCAGTTGTCTTGGGCTTGCTCTAGTTGTCTTGGACTTGCTCCAGTTGTCTTGGGCTTGCTCCAGTTGTATTGGCCTTGCTCCAGTTGTCATGGGCAAGGCGTGTTGTGGTGTGGCTTGGCGTGGCACAGTGTGGCGTGGCATGGCATGGCGTGGCGTGGTGTGACGTGACGTGGCGTGGCGTGGCGTTGCGTTGCGTGGCATGACGTGGCGTAATGTGGCATGGCATGGTGTGGTGTGGCATGGCATGCGTGGCGTGGTGTGGCATGGTGTGGCGTGGCGAGGTGTCAAGTGGTGTGATGTGTGTTGTGTCATTCTGCATTGCCCAACTCTGTCCAACTCTGCACAACTCTGTACAACTCCGTACAAATTACTACAACTCTGTACAACTCCGTACAAGTTACTACAACTTCGTACAACTCCGTATAAAACTGTACATCTCCTTAAAACTCAGTACAACTCCGTACAACTCCGTACAACTCCATAGGACACTGTACAACTTTGTACAACTCCATCCAACTCCGTACAAATCTGTAAAACTCTGTGGGTGAGGCTGGTTGCGGTTGGAATCGATGGTTGAACGAGTTCAACCATCATTCTCGCAAGTGCTGTCCGTGGGGTTTTCGCCTGGAACGTTGTCGAGGCAGTCCAACTTGACCCTCCATGATTCTCCGTCCGGATGGGGTTCCTNTCCGTACAACTCCGTACAACTCCATAGGACACTGTACAACTTTGTACAACTCCATCCAACTCCGTACAAATCTGTAAAACTCTGTGGGTGAGGCTGGTTGCGGTTGGAATCGATGGTTGAACGAGTTCAACCATCATTCTCGCAAGTGCTGTCCGTGGGGTTTTCGCCTGGAACGTTGTCGAGGCAGTCCAACTTGACCCTCCATGATTCTCCGTCCGGATGGGGTTCCTTCAGCTCCTGTTCAACGAACTTAGTGGGTCCCACTCAGCGCACCAATTATCGGACGATATCGTTTGAACTAACAACCTTCAACCAATCAACGTGAAGCATCGATAGTTGAAAGTTCGATGCCAGTCCTTGGTAGCTGAGTCGACCTTTGGACATGACCGTAAGCATAGGACTCATGACCGGCTTTCTGAGTGAGGCGAAATCTGTGCGCAACTTGTGGACCCACAAAGTCCTCAACTATGTTGAGCAAAGCCTATGTCTGGTAGCGTTCTACCACCGATTCCAACCGCAACCAGCCTCACCCTGTACAAATTGCTACAACTGTGTACAACACTGTACAAATCCGTACAACTCTGTACAACTCCCAAAACTTTGTACAACTCCGTACAAGCCCGTAAAACTCCATACAACTCTGTACAACTCTGTACAACTCTGTAGAAATGTGTACAAATCCAGACAAATCCATACAAATAGCTACACCTCAGTACATCTCTGTACAGCTCTGTACAGCTCCGTCCAACTCTGTACAGCTACGTACAACTCCGTGCAGATCCCGACAACTCCGTACAACTCTGTACAACTGGCTACAACTCCGTACAACTATGTACAACTCTGTTGAGCTAAGTACAACTACATACAACTCTGTCCAACTTTGGACAACTCCGTACATCTCCGTGAAAAGTGCTATAACTCTGTATAACTCCGCAGAACTCCGTACATCTCCGTACAACTCCATACAACACCGCACAATTCCGTACAACTCAGTTCAACTCAGAAAAAAGTCCATGCAACACCGTACAAATTTGACTACTCTGTATAACTTTGTTTAACTCCTTACACCTCTGTATAAACTGCTACAAGTCTGTACAACTCCGTACAACTCTGTACAGCTCCATAAAACTCTGTACATCTCTGTACAACTCCGTACAACTTTGTACAAATTGCTACAACTCCTTACAACTTTGTAGAAACCCGCACAACTCAATACAACTCTGTACAACTCCATACAACTCCGTCCAACTCTGTATAACTCCATACAACTGTGTACAAATCCTTTAACTCTATACAACTATTTAAATAATGCTATAACTCTCTACAACTCTTTGCAACTCCGTACAGCTTCGTACAGCTCCATAAAGCTCCATGCAATCCCTTACAACTCCGTACAAATGCGTACAACTCAGTATAACTATGTACAAATCCGTATTACTCCATACCAATCTGTACAACTCTGTGCAACTCCATACAACTCCGTACAACTTCATACAAATTGCTACAACTTTGTACAGCTATGTACAGCTCCGTAAAAATTGGTACAAATCCGTACAACTCCACACAACAATGTACAACTATGTACAACTTTGTACAAATTACTACAACTCTGTACAACTCCGTACAACTCCACACAACTCTGTAGAATTTGTTGGAAATGTGGTTCCAACGTGGCCTCACCTTGTCCTGAGGTTCACAACTCTGTTGTGCAGCAGTCTTAGATGAATGTACGCTTTCTGGTAGCCACACACCATGTCAGCGCAGTTCCGACGGAATTCAGCAACATCCAAAGTTAGAAGAGCTGGGGATCCATTTTGAGTGGACATTTGGACATGGAAAACATCTAAAGAGTTAAACTGCTAGTCATAAGCTTTTCAATGCACCAAATTGCACACAATTGGGACCTCTGTAGCACCGGATACGCAATTCGGAGTGCATAATTGAGTCTCTATCCCTCACAGAGCACTAGCTTGAGTGACGGGCGCCCAAAGCGCCCTGGATCCCAATGAAGCACCAGACTGCCATTCCGAAACACACATGGCTCCAATAAACCATGGAATATTGCTGCTAGCATTCCCCAAGGGGAATCTCCGCCATGTTGTGCGTGGTGGGAGTCGAACTGGTCACCATCGGATCAAATTTTGGCCGGTACCAAGTGTGCTGTCCAAACCCGGATGGCCAGCACCACCTCCCAACTTTGATGGAAAAAACCCCCCTCAATTCTTAGCCGATTGCTGAGATTCAAATTGAAGCTGGTCCAGCATGTCCTCTTATTTCTGAAACATCCATCCATGCATGCAAAATTGCACTGTACAAGGACCTGGAGCCATTACCCTGAAAACGGCGACTCCAGGGTATGGCATGGGGCAATATGCAACAGAAATTGCTACAGCATTGTACAACTCTGTGCAACTCCGAACAACTCCGCACGGCTCTATACAACTCTATGCAAATCTGTTCACCTTTGTATACCTCCGTATAACTCCGTAAAACTCTTTACAAGTCTGAACAACTCTGTACAACTCCGTACAACTCCATAAAACTCCATGCAACTCCATACACCTTGCGACAACTCTGTACAGCTCCGTACAACTCTGTGCAACTCTGTACAACTCCGTACAACCCCGTACAACCGTGTAAAAATCCATCCAATTCTAAGAAACAGCGTACAACTTTGTACACCTCCGTAAAACTCCGTACGCCTCTGTTAAACTATGTACAACTTTGTATAACCTCGTACAAATCCATACAATGTTCAATAACTCCGTATAGCTCCGTACAACTTCATACAACTATGTACAGCTCTTCCCAACCCCGTAGAACTCCGTACAACTCTACACAACTCCGTACAACTCCATCAAACTCCATACAAATGCATACACCTTGCGACAACTTCATATGGCTCCTTACAAGTGCGTACAACTTTGTACAACTCCATACAGATCTGTACAACCCCGTACAACCATGTAAAACTCCATCCAATTCCAAACAACAGCGTAAAACTCCGTAAACCTCCGTAAAGCTTTGTAAAATTCTGTATAACCTTGTACAAATCCGTATAAATTTCAATAACTCCATACAGCTCCGTAGAACTTCATACAACTCTGTACAACTTTCTATAACTCTTTACAACACCGTAGAACTCCGTACAACTCTACACAAATCCGTACAACTTTGTACAACTCTGTACAACTCTGTAGAGCTCTGTAAAGTGGCATACAACTTTGTACAACTCCGTACATAATGTACAACTCCGTAGAACTCTGTCCAACTCCGTACAGCTCCGTTCAACTCCGTACATCTCCGTGCAATTCCGTACATCTCTATACAACTCCTTACAACTCTATACAAATTGCTTTAACTCCGTACAACTCCGTATAGCTCTGTACAACTCTGTATAGCTTTGTATAATACGGTACAGCTCCGTACTGTCATAAATAGGACTCCGATAAGATCTATCCTCTCCATGATGAATACCCCTCGGGTATTCTGAGCTCTTGATACAGGTTCAGGTCTTGCATTGAACTTCCTCCACAATGGTTAGTCGATATAGGTTCACGTCGTTGCGCGTACGGCTAGAAGAAAGAAGCCGTTGATGCTTGTGTTTTGTCCTACTCTGTTTTATATAGGGAGGATGTTCATTCCCTCCAAGATTAACCGTGTCTCCACTCTGTTTGCTAATCGCTCATTCTTTTGCATCTCTCAATGTGAGCATTTCCTCTCACTTGTCTTCGCTTTGTCACTCTCGCTCCTTCGCTCTGTTCAACTTGCCCATCACTTCTCCACTCTTGCTTCCTGCTTTCTCTCATCCAACGCAAGTCTACCACTGCTCTCTGAGATGGTTATTGCAATTCCCTTGGTCCTCGCATTACGCCTAGCTCTCACATCTCGTTGCAAGCCACTGCCTGAGTCAACCTTCTCCAGTGCATCCGTGGAAAACATTGCTTCTACCTGATTCTGCCGCCGCTTTCTTCGCTTACAACATTATTCTAATATGGTAGCAGAGTTTCAGGCAACATCGCCTGGTTCTTCCTGACCACGTCTTCGCTTCCTCACCATCTTCGCCATCCCCTGCTGGCCACACTTCCTTGGCTACAGTCTACCGCTGCCTATGTCACCTCCTTCATTCTGAACTGCCTTCCGTCGTTGCACCTGCAACATCCCCGACAAATCAATCCTCTGTGCACATGTACGAGGAAAATCGTGTGCACATGGTCTTTGACGCTTCTGCTCACCTTCTCCTCCTCCGCTTCACCCGTAATTGATGTCAGCAGCATCGCCTTGGTAGTCCTCTGCACTGAGACTTAGCCCTACGTTCAAGCTCACACCCATGGCAACGTCTGGTGCCTCTCAGCCACCACCAGCTGAAAGCAGTTCACGAGCCACATTCTACTGTCATCTTTGTCGAAGCTTCCTACCACCTCCACTATCTCACATTTTTCAAACTGTGTTGCCCCACTAACCTCTTCTCTGTAGATTACACACGTCCCGGTCCCTGCCTTCCTCCCTCCTGCCTCTGAAGACCTCTTTAACTGCGTGGCATGGTTACACCTCCTCCACCGCCTTCACCTCCTACAGCGCCTCCTGCTCTCTTGCTCTCCTCCAGCCACCACAACTGTCCTCTACTGGTCTATCAGCCTTAACAGCATCATCCTCCTCTTTGGTTATCTTCTCCTCCTTCAATGTGCGTCATCCTCTCCAGTCGCATTCCCGAGCCGCCTCCTCGCACCGCCTCTTTTTTCCACAACAACAGCAAAGCTCAAGTCGCCGTCCAGACATCGGACACCACCAGTCTTCCCGCCCGTCGGTCTCAAGCCAACTGGGGAACAAGGCGTCACTCTCTGGACACGCGGGTGCCTCTGCTTCTCTTGGACCTCTCTTGCTACTGCAGAACTCCACTTGGCATCAGGATATCGGACATCACCAGTCTTCCTGCCCGGCAGTATTGGGCTAACTATGGACACAAGCTTTTACTCTCCTGACATCTCGGAAGCTCCCTGCTTCACCAGCATCTACTACCTCTTCGTCCTCCTCTGCCTTGTCTCCTCCTCATCTTCATCAGCCTCTTTAGCCTAAGCCTCTTCTCTTACGCATCATCACGAATCTGCATCAACTTCTGCTTCTGTATCTGTCTTCCTTTGCTCTTCATTAGCATCATCATCCTCATCGTCCTCGTCATCATTCTTGTCATCTTCTGTAGCACACGTGATTCTGCCCATGCGTCTAAAATTCATCATCAAAGCCTTTGCTCGGCACAAGGATCCGAACGGTCGAACCGCCAATCTCGCGGTGACCTCCACTCACTTCGAACCTTTTTGCAGCACATGCGGCTCGCCCTTACATCCACATCTCATTAACCTTCTGTCTCCGCCTCATTGTGTGCAATCAACAGCATCTGTGGCCAGCACAAGGACCCGCACAAGCCAGCTACCAATCTCGCAGCAGTCTGCGCCCACGCTGGCAGAAGATTTCTCGCGGCGCGTTGGCTCCCGCCTTCCCCTTGCCACATTCTACCCCTCTATATTCAGCAGCACACGTAGTTTCTCTCCTGTGCCCGGATCATCCCCCTTCACCATCTTCAGCCACCATCATTCTTTCTCGCTCCGCACATGGATTTTCCCGGTCGCATCGCCAATCTTGTGACGACCTGCGCCCAAGCCGAACCCTTTAGCAAGCGCATGCCACTATCGTCGTCCTCCTCCTCTTGGCACAAGGTTCTGTCCGGTCAAAACTGCCACTCACGCAGATACCTGCACGCATGCCGATTCCTCGGCAAAAGCACGCGCGGCTCACCCCTGTGCTCCGCCCCATCAGCATATTCCCCTTCATCTCCCTCACTCACCCGGTCACTTAAATATCTCTAAGTGATCTACAATCCCATATCACTTCCTCAGCATTCTCCTTTCTGCCCAAAGAGTCCTGCACTGGAGGCATCGAACATCATTCATCCTCCTGCTCGTGGCTCTCGAGCAAACGGTTGACACAAGCTGATACTTCTCCAAGGCAGAACTCAAAGAGGTCTTCCCATCTCTCTTTTTCTTCCCACCGTCAGTACCATCATCCTCAGCAGGACAGACCTACTAAGCTACGTGGGTGAGCAGACACCAGCAGCTGCCACACAATCTCATGATCAACAACATGGCAGCACAAGCCCTCGACTGGACGCACATTCCTGAGCTCGTTCAGGTCGGAGAAAACATCCACGACTGGTATGGTGCCATCCAAGTCAAGACAAGAAAACATTTTCTCTACCGGTATCAACTCTTTCTCTTCTTATTAGGAGTTCAGGACAACCCATGGTGTCCTCCAAGGGCGAACACAGCAACCCCTTGAGACATCAAAAGACAACTTCTCCACACCACCCATAATGTCTACCATTGGATCATTGAAGAAGTTTCACCCATCGCAGCTATCTGGCACACCCAGGTAGCAGCAACGTGGAATCCCCATCACTATAACCGGATCGTCACATCCCTCCGTCGAGTGGTTTCTCCCCCTACCAGGCAAAGACACCTGGATACTGATGCCCTACATTCACTCAGTTCTTTACACCTTGTCGGACTCAAGGGGGCTGTCTGAAACATGACTACGACAAGGTCCTCTCCATAATAAACACCCCTCCGATAACCCGAGCTCTCGATACAGCATCAGGTCTCGCATCGAACCTCGTCGGCAATGGCTGGTCGGTCACGACAGTTCCACCACAGTCAAGCCATTCCTAATAGACGATCACATTGCCATGCGTAAGGCTAGCAAAAAGAAGCTGCTGATGCTTGTGTTTTATCCTGTTCTGTTGTATACATGGAGGATGCTCATTCCCTCCAACATTAACCCAGAACAGTTACTCCCATTCTGTCCGCCTTTGGTTCCGCGGCTTTGCCTCCATGTCTCTGCTCTGCTTGCTTATCGCTCATTCTTTTGCATCTCTCAATGTGAGCCTTTGCTCTCACTTCTCTTTGCTTTGTCACTCTCGCTCCTTCGCTCTGTTCGACCTGCCCATCACTTCTCCACTCTCACTTCTGGCGTTTTCTCATCAAACTCAAGTCTACCTCCACTCTCTAACTTGGTTCCTACAATGCCCTTGGCCCTCGCGTCCCGCCTAGCTCTCACATCTCATTGCAGGCCACTGCCTCAGTCAACCTTCCCTAGTGCATTCATGGGAAACATTGCTTTCACCTGCTTCTGCCGCCGTTTTTTTCTCTGACAACATTCTTCTGAAACATACAACTGTGTACAAATCCATGTAACTCCGTACACCTCTTAACAACTCCGTACAACTCCATACAACTTCCTAAAACTCCACACAACTCCATACAACTCCGTATAGCTGCGTACAACTCCGTACAGCTCCATAAGACTCTGTACAACTGCGTACAACTTGGTACAACTTGGTATAGCTCCGTACAACCCCGTACAACTTCGTAAAACTGTGTACAACTCCAGAAAACACCGTACAACTCCATACAACTGCTTACAACTCCGTACAACTCTGTACAGCTCCCTGCAACTTCATACGACTCCGCACAACTCTGTACAACTCCGTACAACTCCGTACAATTCTGTACAACTCCACACAGCTCCACAAAACTCTGTATAGCTCTGCACAACTCTGTACAACTCTCAACAACTCTATACAACCCCATACAACTCTGTATAGCTCTGTACAAATCTGAACAACTCCTTACAACTCCTTACAACTCAGCACAACTCAGTACAACTATGTACAACTCCGTACAACTCTATACAAGTTTGTACAACCCCGTACAACTCCATAAAACTCCGTACAAATTGTTACAACTCTGCACAACTCCGTATAGCACCGTTCAACTCCATACAACTTCGTACACATGCGTAGAGCTCCGTACAAAGTTTTTACAAATTGCTAGAACTCTGTACAACACCATACAACTCCGTAAAACTCTGTACAAATTGCTATAGCTCCATATAACTCCGTACAACGCCGTAGCATTCTGTTCAACTCTGAACAACATCGTACAACTACGTATACCTCCGTATAACTCCGTACAAATCCGTTAAACTCCATACAACTTGGTACCAATCCGTACAACTCCGTACACCTCATGAAATCTCCGTACAACTCCATACAACTGCGTACCACTCCGTACAACTCCTTTCCATTATGCACAAGTCTGTACAACTTTGTACAGTTCCTTACATTTCGTACAACTCTGTACAACTCTGTAAAACTCCGTATAGCACTTTACATCCCTGTACAACCCCTTCTATCTCCAAACAACTCCGTACAACTCCGTACAAAATCGTACACCTTCATATAACTTTGTACAACTGTGTACAATCTCATACATTTCCATATGGTTTTGTACAACTCCATACAACTCTGTACAAATTGCTACACCTCCGTACAAATCTGTAAAGTCTGTACAACTTTGTGCAACTGTGTATGACTTTGTACAACTCCATACAACTCCGTACAACTTTGTACAACTCCTTAAAACTCCGTACAACTCCATACAACTCCATACAACTGGCTACAACTCTGTACAAATCTGTACACCTCCGTAGAGCTACGTACGAGTACGGACAACTCCGTTCAACTCTGTACAACTCCTTACAGCATCATGAAACATGCTACAACTCCGCACAACTCTGTTCAACTCCGTACAGCTCCATGAAACTCTGTAAAAGTTGCTACAACTCCGTAAAACTCAGTAATACTCCGTACAACACCATACAACACCGTACAATTCTGTACAATTGGGTACAACCCCGTACAAGTCTGTGCAAACTCCTACAACTCTTTACAACTCCATACAGCTCTGTACACCTCTGCACATCTCCGTACAACTCCGTACAAACATGGACAAATTGCTGCAGCTCTGTACAGCTTCGTACAACTCCATACAGATCCGCAAAACTCCTTACAACCTTCATATAGCTCCATACAACTCCATACAACTCCGTACAACTCCGTACAACTCGCTACAACTCCATGCAACTCCATACAACTCCCTATAGCTTCGTACAACTCTGTACAACTGCGTACAACTCCGTACAACTTGCCACAACTGTGTACAACTCCGTCAAACTCCATAGAACAATGTACAACTCTATAGAACTTTGTACAACTCCATACAACTCCGTGCAACTGTGTACAACTCTGTACAAATCTGTACGAATTTGTACAACTCCCTACAAATCCGTACAACTCCGTAAATATTTGTCCAACTCTGTACAACTCTATACAACTCCACACAAATCAGTACAACTCTGTATAACTCCGTACAACTCAGTACAAATCTCTACAACTCTCTACAACTTTGTACAACTCTGTACAACTCCGTACAGCTCCATACAACTCCTTAGAACTCCGTAAAACTCTGTGCACCTCAGTATGAATATGTTCAACTCCGTACCACTCCATGCAACTTTGTACAACTCCGTACAACCCCATACAAATTGCTACAACTCTATACAACTCCGTACAGATCCGTACAACTCCGTACAACTCCATACAACTCTGTACAACTCTGTACAACTCTGTACAACTCAGTACAACTCCGTACAACTCTGTACAAACTGCTACGGCTTTGTACAACTCCGTAAAAATCCGTACAACTCCGTATATATCTGTACAACTGTGTAGAAAACACTACAACTCTGTACAAATCTGTAAAACTCCGTACAAATCCATACTAGTTTGTAAAACTCAAAACAAATCCGTACAACTCACTAAACCTCCGAACAAGTCTATACAACCCCGTACAACTTTGTTCAAATCTGTACAACTCCGTACAACTCCATACAACTCGGTACAATTATGTACACATCTTTACAACTTGCCAAAACTTTGTACAACTTGCCACAACTCTGTACAACTCTGTACAACTCCGTACAACTTCGTAGAACTCCATGCAAATCCATAGAACGTGCTACAACTCCGTACAGCTACATTCAACCACGAACAACTCCGTCAAACTCTATACAACTCTGTACAATTCTGTACAACTTGCTACAAACCCATACAACTCTGTTCAAATCCATACAATACCGTACAACTATCTACAACTCCGTAAAACTCCGTACAACTTTGTACAACACCGTACAGCTCCATACAACTCCGTGCAACTCTTTTCAACTTTGTACAACTCTGTACAACTGTGTACATCTCTGAACAACTCCCAATAATTTGCTTGTACAACTGCATACAACTCTGTACAACTCCGTACAACACCGTACAACTCCGTAAAACTGTCTACAACTTCGTATAAACCTGTACAACTCTAAACTAATCGCTAGAACTCCATACAACTTTGTATAACTCCGTACAGGTGCGTACATTTCCGTACAACTCCGTACAACTTTGTACAACCTTGTAAAACCCTGAACAACTCCCAAAACTCCGTAGAACTTCAAACAACTACCTACAGCTACGTAAAACTCTGTGCAACTCCCTATAACTCCATACAACTCTGTACAAATTGCTGCAAATCCATAGAACTGCGTACAACTCCGTACAGCTACGTACAACTATGTACAAATCTGTCCAACTCCGTACAACTCTATACAACTCTGTTAAATGTGCTTCAACTCTGTACAACTCTGTACAACTCCGTATTGCTCCATACAACTCCGTACAAGTCCCTACAACTCCGTACAACTCAGTAAAAATCCATCGAACACCATACAAATCTGTACAACTCTATACAACTCCATAAAACTCTATACAATACTGTACAAATCGCTATAACTTGGTACAACTGCGTACAACTCTATACAGATCCGTAAAACTCTGTACATTCTATACAACCCCGTACAACTCTGCAAAAATTGCTACAACTCCGTACAAATCCGTACACCTCCCTACCAGTAAGTAAAACTGTGTACAACTCTGTATAGCTCCATACAACTTTGTACAACTCCGTACAAATCTATGCCACTCCGTACAACTCCGTACAATGACGTACAACCCAGACAACTCCATACAACTCCGTATAGCTCCGTACAACTCTGTACGACTCCGTACAACCCTGTACACCTCTGTACAGCTGCATACAACTCCGTAAAATCTGTACACCTTGCAACACCTCTGTTTAAATCTGCACAACTGCGTACAACTCTGTACAACTATGTAGAACTCCATAAAACTTTGTACAACAACATAAAACTCCGTACAGATCCGTACAACTCCGTACAACTCCCTACAACTTCAGACAACTATGTACAAGTCAGTAGAACTCCCTATAACTCGTTAAAACTCCGTACAATACCTTACAACTCCATACAACTTTGTAGAACTCCGTATAACTCTGTACACTTTTGTACAAATCTCTACAACTCCGTATAACTCGATATAGCTCTGCATTGCTTTGTACAACCCCATACATCTTCGCACAACTCGGTACAACTATGTACAAATTGCGACAACTCCGTACAACTCTGTACAACTCCGTACAACTCAGTATAACTCCGAACAACTCTGTACACATCCATACAATATTGTACAATTCCGTACAACTCGGTGTAACTCCATACAACTTGCTACAATCTTCACAACTCCATACAACTTCGTACAACTCCCTACATCTTTGTAAATCTCTGTACAACTTCATAGAACTCCGCAAAACTTACTAAAGTTCTGTACAACTCCGTCCAACTCAGTACAACTCCCTACAACTCTGTGCACCTCCATACAACTCTGTATAACTCCGTACAACCCAATACAACAATGTATATCCCCGGACAACTCCGTACAACTCTATACAACTTCGTAAAACACCATACAACTCCGTACAACTCAGTACAAATTTCTTCAACTCGGTACATATCTGTACAACTCTCTACAACTTAGTATAACTCCGTACAGCTATGTACAACTCTATACAACTTTGCACAACTCTGTACAAATTGCCACAACTCTGTATAACTTTGTACCACTCTGTATGACTCTGTACAACTTCGTACAACTATGTACAGCTCCTTAAAACTCCGCACAGTTCTGTACAACTTTGTAGAAATCACTACAACTCCCTACAACTATGTATAGCTCTGAACACCTTCGTGCTATTCCGTACAACTCCGTACAACTCCGTATAAGTCACAACAAGTCTGTACAACTGCGTACAACTCTGTACAAATCCGTGTAACTCTGTACAACTTTGTAGAACTCCGTACAGTTCCGAAAACACTTTGTACAACTGCTTACAACTCTGTAGAGCATGCTCCAAATCAGTACAACTCAGCACAGCTCCATATTACTCCCTCTAACGCTCTAAAACTCCATACAACTCTGTACACCTCCGTACAAATTTGTATAACTCGATACAACTCAGCACAAATATGTTCAACTCTGTACAAGTCCAAACAGCACTGTACACCTCCGAATAAATCCATAATAATCCATACAACTCTGTACAAATAGGTACAACTCTGTACACCTTGGTACAACTCTATACAACTCTGTACAACTCCATACAAGTCTGTACAACTCCGTACAACTGTGTACAACTCTCTACAACTCTGTACAACTTTGTACAAATTGCTACAACTCTACACAACTCCATACAACTCAATACAACTTCGTACAACTCTAAAGAAATCGCTTCAATTCCGTGCATCTCCGTACAACTCTGTACACCTCCGTAGAACTCCGTACACCTCCGTACAACTCTGTACAACTTTAAACAACTCCGTAAAACTTTGTACAACTCCATACAACTTCGTACATCTTGAAACAGGTCCATTCAACTCCGTACAACTCTCAACAACTCTGTGCAACTCTAGAAAACTCAGTACAAAATTGTACACATCCTTACAACTCCGCAGAACTGTGTACAACTCTGTACATCTCTGTACAACTTTGTAAAACTCCATCCAACTCCAAACAACACCATACAATTTCATACACCTCCATACAACTCCGTGAAACTTTGTTGAACCTCGTACAAATCCGTACAACTTTCTACAACTCTGTAGAACTCCATACAACTTTGTACAGTACCTACAACTCTGTACAACACTGTACAACTATGTACAAATCCGTACAACTCCACACATTTTGTAGATCTATGTAAAACTCTGTACAACAGTGTACAGTTTGTACAACTCCATAAAACTCCATACAACTCCATAAAACTCCATAGGACTCCGTATGACTCCATACGACTCCTTAAAACTCTGTATGACTTCGTACAACTCCGTACAACTCTGTTTGACTCTGTACAACTCTGTACAACTGCGTCCAGCTCCATACAACTTTGTATGATTCCATACAACTCCATACAACTCCATAAAGCTTCGTACAACTTGTGTCAACTCGCTACAACTTCGTACAGATTTGTACAACTCTATACAACTGTGCACAAATCCGTATAGCTTCAACAACTTTATAGAAATCACTAAAACTCCATACAACTCCGTACAGCTCCGTACAACTCTGTACAACTTGGTACAACTCCGTACAACTCCGTACAACTCGGTACAACTTTGTACAACTCTGTAGAACTCTGTCTAGCTTCGTACACCTCGGGACAACTCTTTACAATTCGAGACAACTGCATACAACTTCGCTCAACTCCCTACAACTCTTCACAACTCCATACGACTCCGTAGAGATTTCTACAACTTTGTACAACTCTGAATAAATCCGCTCAATTCCGTACAAGTCTATACAGCTCTTTTCAATCCCAAAAAAATCCCTTCAACTCCAAACACCTCTGCACAACTCCGCACAAATCTGTACAACCTCTTACAAATCCGTACAGCAGTCTATAACTACGTACGGCAATGTACAGCTACATACAACTCTGTACAACTCCATGCAAATCCGTACATCTCCGTACAACTCGTTAAAACTCTGTACAACCCCGCAAAACTCCATACAACTCCATACAACTCCGTATGAATCCATATTACTCTATTCAACTGTGTATAACTTCGTACAACTCACTACAACTCGGTACAACTTTGTGCAACTCTGTACAACTCCATACAAGACCATACAACTCTATACAACTCCAAACAACTCCGTAGAACTCTTTGGAGCTTCCTGCAACTCCGTAAAACTCCATACAAATCTTTACAACTGTGTACAACTCAGAACAACTTTGTACAATTCCATACACATGCGTACAGTTGTGTACAATTCCGTACAACCTTGTACAGCTCTGTACAACTCCGTACATTCCATACTACTCTGTACACCTTGCGAAAACTTGTACAACGCCGTTCAACTCCGTACAACTCTTGACAACTTTGTACAACTCTGCATAGATCCGTACAACTCTGTACAACTTTGTACAACTCTCTACAAATTTGTTCAACTTGGTACAACTCTGTCCAACTCTAAAAAACTCCGTACAACTCTGTATAACTCCGTACAACTCAGTACAGCTCCCTATATTTTGTACATCTCTGTATAATTTTGTACAACTCCGTATAGCTATGTACAATTTGTACAACTATGTATAACTACTTACAACTCTGTACAACTCCGTACGACTCCCTACAATTCCGTACAACTTGGTACAACTCCATTTAACTCTATATAACTCCATAAAAATCTGTACAACTCCATACAACTCCATTCATTTCTGTCCAGATTTGTACAGCTCTGTACAACTTTGTACAACTCCATAAAGCTCCATAGAACTCTATACAACTCCCTACAACTTGCTACAACTTTGTAAAACTTTGTAAAACTCATTACAACTCTGTACAACTCCGTACAACTCCGTACAACTCTCTAGAAATCACTTCAACTCCCTACAACTCCGTCTAACTCTATACAATTCCGTACAACTCTGAACAACTGCATACAACTCCCTACAATTCTGTACAACTCTGTACAAATCCATACAACTCCGTTTAACTCCGTACATGTTGTACATCTATTTAAAACTCCGTACAACACCGTACAACTTCGTACAACTCCATAAAACTTTGTACAACTCCATACAACTCCGTAGGACTCCGTACGACTCCATAGAACTCCTTGAAACTCCGTATAAATCTGTACAACTCCGCACAACTCTGTTCAACTCCGTACAATTGCTTCCAGCTCCATACAACTTTGCAGAATTCCGTACAACTCCTTACAACTCCGTAAAGCTCTGTACAAATTTGTACAACTCGCGTCAACTCGGTACAACTCCAAAAAAACTTAGTACAACTCTGTACAACTCTACACAAATCCGTACAGCTTTCAACAACTCTTTAGAAATCACTACAACTCCAGACAACTCCGTACAGCTCCATACAAATCTATACAACTCCGTACAACTTGGTACAACTCTGTACAACTCGGTACAACTTGGTACAACTCCGTATAACTCCGTACAACTCCGTTCACCTTGGGACAACTCTATACAAGTCCGTAAAACTGCATACAACTCTGTTCAAGTCCCTATAACTCCATAAAACTCTGTAGAGATCCGTACAACTATGAACAACTCTGTTAAACTCCTTTTAAATCTATACAACTATTTTCAATCCCAAATAATTCCCTTCAACTCTAACACCTCCCTACAACTCCGTACATCTCTGTACAACCTCTTACAAGTCCCTACAACATTCTTTAACTCTATACGACTATGTACAGCTACGTAAAACTCTGTACAACTCGTACAACTTCATACAAGACCTTACAACTCTATGCAACCCCAAACAACTCAGTGGATCTTCGTACAACTCTGTAAAACTTCATACAACTCTTTGTAACTTCGTACAACTTTCTACAACTTCATACACTTCCATAAACCTCCATACAGCTGTGTACAAGTCTGTACAACCTCGAACAACTCTATACAACTACATACAACTCCTTACAACTCCATACAACTCTGTACATCTTGCGACAACTCCGTACAAATACGTTCAACTCCGTACAACTCTTAACAACTTTGTACAGATCCGTACAACTCCGTACAACTCTGTACAACTCTCTACAACTTTGTACAACTCTGTACAAAACTTTCCAACTCCAAAAAGCTCCGTACACCTTAGTAAAAATCCATACAACTTTGTACAACCTCGTACAAATTTGTAAAACGTTTTCTAACTCCGTACAACTCCATACAACTCTGTACAATCATGTACGAATCTGGATAACAATGTACAACTCCCTACAACTCAGTACAATTCTGAAAAAGTCTGTACAACTCTATACAACTCCGTACAACTCTATCTAACTCCGTACAACTCAGTACAACTCCCCACATCTTTTACATCTCTGTACAACTCCGTACAGCTCCATACAGCTAATACAACTATGTACAACTCCGTACAACTCTGTACAACTCCGTACAACTCTGTACAATTCCGTATAGCTTGCTACAACTCTATACAACTCTGTGTAACTCCCTCAAAACCTGTACAACTCCGTAAAACTTCATACAACTCTATACATTTCCGTCAAGATTTGTACAGTTTTGTACAACTACATAAATCTTTGTAAAACTCTATAGACCTCCCAAGAACTTGCTACAACTCCGTACAACTTTGTCAAACTCCGTACAACTCGATACAACTCCATAAAACTCCGTACAACTCTGTAGAAATCACTTCAACTCCCTACACATCCGTCCAATTCTGTTCACCTCTGTACAACTTGGAAGAACTCCATACAACTCCTTACAACTCTGTACAACTCCGTACAACTTTGTACAGCTCAGTACAACTCCGTCTTTCTCACAAAAACTCCGTACAACTGCTTACAACCCTGTACAAATCCATACAACTGTGTACAAATCTGAACAAATCCGTATAGATACGTACAACTCCTAACAACTCTGTACAAATCCCTACAACCCCGTTATACTCTAAAGTGCTCCGTCCAACTCCAAACAGCTCCGTACAATACCTTACACCTCCGTACAACTCTGTACAACCTTGTACAAATCCGTACAACTCTGTACAACCTCGTACAAATCCGTACAAATCCGTACAACTATGTGAAACTCTGCACAACTCCGTACAACTCCCTAAAACTCTGTACAACTCTGTAAAGCTCCGTACAACTCCGTCTAGCTCCGTACAACTATGTACAACTCCGTACGACTCTGCACGACTCCGTATAACTCTATACAACATGTTACAACCCCGTACAACTCTGTCAAGCTCCGTACAACTCCGTACAACTTCGTAAATCTTTGTACAACTCCGTATAACTTGCTACAACTTGCTACCCCGTTGTACAACTCCGTACATCTCCATACAAATCTGTACAACTTTGTACAACTCCTACTCCTTAAAACTCCGTACAACTCCGTAGAACTCCGTACAACCCTGTAGAACTCCGTATGACTCCGTACAACTCTGCACATCTCCAGAATTCTCCACAACTGCTTACAACTCACCACAATTCCATACAATTCTGTAGAACTCTTTACAGTTCCATACAACTCCGTACAAATCCATACAACTCGCTAAAACTGCGTAAAACTCCGTACAACTCCATAGATCTGCATACAACAATGTACAACTCTGTCCAACACTATACAACTGTGTACAATTTGTTGCAACTTTGTACTACTCTGTAAAACACCGTACAACTCCGCACAACTCCGTACAACTCCATACACCTCACAACAAGTATGTAGAACTCTGTACAACTGCGTAAAACTCCATACAACTCCATTAAACTCTGTAAAACTCCGTACAACTCCATACACATCTGTGCAAGTCTGTACAGCTTTGTACAACACCGTACAATTTTGTACATATCTGTTCAACTCCAAACAACTCCGTAAACCTCTGAACACCTCCGTACAAATCTGCACAACCTCATACAAATCCGTACTAACTTCTTTAACTTTGTACAACTATATACAACTCTGTACAAGTTTGTCCAAATCCGTCCAACTCCGTACAACTTGGTAGAACTCCGAAAACCTCCATACAAATCCGCATAGTTCCATAGATCTCCGTACAATTCCGTACGACTCTGTATCATTCCATGTAATACCATAAAACTTGCTACAACTGTGTACAACTTTGTACAACTCTGCACAAATTTGTACGACTTTGTACAACTATGTACAACAGCGTAAAACTATGCACACCTCTGTACAGCTGCGTACAGCTCCGCACAACTCCGTACAACTCCGTGCAACTCCATACACCTCCCGAGAACTCTGTACAACTCTGTAAAGATGTGTACCATTTCGTACAACTCCTTTCAACTCTGTACAACTTTGTATAAATCAATACAACTATATACAACTCTATATAACTCCGTACAAATCCGTACAAGTTTACTGTTCAGTTCAACTCCAACCATCTTTGTACAACTTCAAACACCTCCTTACAAATCCGTACAACTATGTACAACCTTGCACAAATCCGTACACCTTTCTATAACTCCATAAAACTCCGTGCATCTCCATACAACTCTGTACAGCTCTGTACAGCTTCGTACAACTCCACACAA
The DNA here is from genome assembly GCA_023375785.1 of Penium margaritaceum. Taxonomy (NCBI): domain Eukaryota; kingdom Viridiplantae; phylum Streptophyta; class Zygnematophyceae; order Desmidiales; family Peniaceae; genus Penium; species Penium margaritaceum. The sequence goes on along the minus strand of SZWC01011510.1, from coordinate 5,470 downwards.
CCTGGTACAATTTCTTAAACCTTTCCAAAACAACGTACAGCTCCGTACAACCCGGTGCAACTCTGTACGACTCCTTTCAACTTGGTTTCTTTCCGGACAACTTGCTACAACTCTGTACAACTCTGTACAACTCGATAAAACTACGTACAACTCCGTACACCTGTGTACAACTTTGTATGATACCGTACACCTCCATATAGCTGCATACAACTCCGTACCTCTTCGTACAACTCCGTACAACTCAGAAAGACTCCATACAACTTCGTACACCTTGTGACAACTCCGTAAAACTGGGTACAACTCCGTGTAACTCCATACGACTCTGGACAACTCCGTACAACTCTTTGCAGATCCATACAGCTCCAAACATTTATGTACAACTTTGTGCAACTTCGTACAACTGTGAACAACGTTTTCCAACTCCAAACAACTCCCTACATATTTGTACACCTCCGTACCACTCCATACAACTCTATAGAACCTCGTACAAATCCGTACAACTTTATATAACTCCGTATATCTCCATGCAACTCCGTACAACTACATACAACTTTGTATAACTCTGTGTAACTCTGTACAACTGGGTACAACTCTGTATATCTCCGTACAACTCCGTATAGCTCTATACAACTCCGTACAACACTGTACAACACCATACAATTCCGCACAACTCTGCACAACTTCTTAAAACTCCGTACAAATCCATCCAGCTTTGTACAACTTTGTACAGCTCTGTACAGCTCTTTAAAGCTTCGTAAAACTATGTACAGCTTGCAACAGCTCGCTACAGTTTTGTACGAATTTTCAAAACTCAGTACAACTCCGTACAATTTTGTACAACTCCGTAGAAATCACTCCATCTCCCTACAACTCCATTCAACTCCGTATACCTCCGTACAACTCTGTGCAACTCCGTACAACTCTGCACAACTCCGTACAACGCTGAACAAAACCGTTTATCTCATGATAACTCCGTTCCACTCCGTACAACTTTGTACAGCTTTGTACAGCTCCGTACCATGTGCTACAACTCGCTACCACTCCGTACAACTCCGTACAACTCTGTGCAATTCAGTACAAGTGCATGAAACTCCGTACAACTTGTTCGGCTGAGTACAACTCCGTACATCTGTATAATTGAGTTCAAGTGCATACAACTCCGTACAACCCCGTACAACTCCGTACAAGTTGTACAGCTGAGTACAACTCCGTAAAACTCCGGACAACTCTATAGAACTCCATATAACTCAGTTCAACTCTGTTCATCTTTGAATAAAGCGCCACAATTCTGTACAACTCACCACAACTCCGTACTGCTTTGTACAAGTCCATACAACCTGCTACAACACCGTACAACTATGTACAAGCCCGTCCAACTCGGCACAACTCAGTGCAAATCCGTACAACTTGCTACGGATCCGTACATCTCTCTAATACTCCCTACAACTCTGTACAACTTCGTACAACTCTGTATGACACCGTACAACTCCTTACAACTCCGTACAACTCTGTACAACTCTATACAAATTGCTACAACTCTCTAGAAATCTGTGTAACTCCCAAAACTACATATAACTCCGTAGGATTCCATAAAACTTTGTTCAACTTCCTACACCTCCATACAAATCTATAAAAACTGCTACAACTCTGTACAAATCCGTACAGCTCCTTTCAACTCCGCACAACACCGTACAACTCGGTACAAATGCATACTACTCTGTACCACTCCCTACAACTTGCTTTAACTCCGTACAAATATGTACAACTTCGTATGAATATGTACAACCCCGTCTAACTCTGAACAACTCCCTAAAACTCCGTACAACGTGCTACAACTCCGTAAAACTCTGTACAACTCCGTTGAACTCTTTCCAACTCCGTACAAGTTTGTACAACTCCGTACAACTCAGTGAAACTCCTTGTAACACCTTAAAATCCCGTACACCTGTGTACAACTCCATACAACTTTGTCATACTCTCCATGAATCGCTACAACTTTGTAAAACTGTGTTCAGCTCAATACAACTCCATACAACGCTGTATATCTCCGTTCAACTTCGTACAAATCAGTACAAATTGCTACAACTCCATGCAACTATGTACAACTCCGTATAGCTCCGTGCAACTCCGCACAAATCCGTACAGCTCTGTACAGCTTTGTACAACTCTGTACAACTATGTACAGCTCCGTACAACTCTGTATACCTCCTTACAACTTTGTAAAAATATATACAAATCTCAACAACTCTGTACAACACTGTACAAGTCAAAGCAACTCTCTACAACTCTGTAAAACTTTATAAAACTCCGCACAACTCTATACAACTCCGTCCAAGTGTATAAAACTCCGTACAACTCTGTACAAGTCCATATAACTCTGTACAACTCTGTGTAACTCTGTACAACTCTGTAAGACTTTCAACAACTATCTACAACCATGTACAATCCTGTCAAATTTTGTACAGCTTCGTACAACTCCTTACAACTCCGTAGGACTCCGTACAACTCAGTACAACTATGAACAATTTCTTACAACACCATGAAACTCCATACAACTCCGTACAACTCTGTACAAGTCCATATAACTCTGTACAACTCTGTAAGACTTTCAACAACTATCTACAACCATGTACAATCCTGTCAAATTTTGTACAGCTTCGTACAACTCCTTACAACTCCGTAGGACTCCGTACAACTCAGTACAACTATGAACAATTTCTTACAACACCATGAAACTCCATACAACTTCGTGAAACTCCATACAACTCCGTACAAGTCCGTACAAATTGCTAGAAATATGTACAAATCTGCACAACTCCGATTACCTCCATACAGCTCCATAAAACTCTGTATAACTCCATACAACTCTGTACAATTCTATACAAGTTACTACAACCCCATACAACTCTGTGAAACTACGTACAACTCTGTAGAAATCGCCATAGCTCTGTAGAACTTTGTACAGCTTCGTACAACTGTGTACAACTTCGTACAACTCCTTACATATCCGTACAACTCCATGCAGCTCCGTTAAACTCCATTCAACTTCGTACACATCGCAACAACTCCGTACAACTCTGTACAACCATGTACAACTCCTTACAGCTCCGTACAACTATGTACAACTCTGTACACCTCCGTATGGATCCGTAAAACTCCGTACAACTCTGTACAGCTTTGAACAACTTGGTACAACTCCGTACAAATCTATACAATTTTTTTAACTCCAAAAAACTCCCCAAAACTCCGTAAACCTTCGAACAACTCTGTATAACTCTATTAAAGCTCGTACAAATTTCTTTAGATTGGTACAACTCTGTACAAGAAAATACAACACTGTAGAGCTTTGTACAACTCTGTAAAACTCCGCACAAATTTGTACAACTCCGTACAACTGCATAGAACTTTGTACAACTCAGTAGAACTCCATGCAACATTGTACAACTCCGTCCAACTCCGTACAACTCCATACACATCTATACAACTCCGTACAATTCGGTACAACTCTGAAAAACTCTGTACAACGTTGTACAAATTGGTACAACTCCGTGTATCTCTGTACAACTCTGTAGAAATTTGTACAAATTGCTACAGCTATGCATAGAACCGTACGGCTCCGTACAACTCTGTAGAACTCCGTTCAACTCAATACGACTTTGTACAACATAGTACAACTTTTTACAAGTCCATACAGCTATGTGCAAATCACGTTTACTCCATACAACTTCGTACAACTCCGTACAACTCCATACAACTCTGTACCACTCCGTACAATTCTGTACATCTCTGTACAACTTAGTACACATGACTGCGGAAACAATGCACGACGATGTGTTTGGAAACAATGTCGTATGAGGTGCACTCACATCACTGTGGGGCATCACGAGTGCGCTGCATGCTAAGAGCATGCACTCCTGTAAGAGATAGTAGTCCCATCAACAAGAAGTATTTAACCAGTGCCACTACGAGTATCAGAGTCACGCGCCTAGTCACTGTCTATGTATGTGTCAACAACCATGGAGGGTTGTCCACGGTAGCACAACCCTACACGTGGATTGTAGAGGACGTAGTAGATAACACGCAGTGTAGGCTCAAGATGTCTCTGGGGAGTGGGAGAACTGGGCCAAGAAGTTGACCGAGAAAGCCACATCTACCCGAGTGGTCGTCGTAAGGTACATGAGAGATCCAATCACACTGAGGTAATCGGTGACATTGAATCTCTCCCCCAGTTGTGATGGATCAGGAGGCTCCACCATGCACTGACCTGCATGGGTCATTGGCAAGCTGAGTTTCAGAAAGCTTGGACTCAAGGGTGGAGCACAGGTTACTTTTTTGCCGGAGAGCAACGACCCAATGCATGCAGGAAAAGTCATTAGTGAGATGAAGGACGTAGCGACTGACACCCCTCCAAGGCATTGCGAGCAAGAGGACCCATGACATTAGCATGTAAGTGGTCAAGGAGATGTATGGTGCGAGTCTCATAAGTAGAGAACAGGGACCAATGAATTTTTTCCTGAGCACTGTCCATACAGTCATTGGAGCAATGGGAAAAGAAAGTGGATGTGTCTAGGTTACCGTACTGGCACTCAAATTCGTTCACTTTTTAGAATGCATTTTAGTGCTTTTCATATTCACCAAAAAATTGGTACTTTTTAATTTTAAGTATGGTCGTCCAAATGGGTTACATGAATAATTAGTGCTTTTCATATTCTCTCATCGGTCCGCTCTCAACCCTGCGACCTCGCTAGTCTAACACCAACATCCAAAGATTGACCTGGAAATCTCGGTCGGCCGTTGGATCGACCGTCGTTGGACACTCGACAGGCTTCGAGGGTGCACGAGGCTGGGTTGGCATCTAGTCCTCACAGAATTTCCTGCACACACGTGCGAGGTCGACGTTCTATGAACCCGGTGACAACAGGTTTTTTCCACGAACCCAGGTGAAGGATAAAACTTTGGGGTTTACGGAAATTTAGGAGTGATTCGCCTAAACAGCAAAAAATTAAATATAGAACACAAGGGCGAACTGAAAAAATTATTTTACACGAATTTGAGTGCCAGTACGGTAGTTCTCTACTCCTCTGCTTCGACGACAGTGCGAGCACGCACTCGGCGGCGGCGCGCAACAGGGCGCTCTACATTGTCATCATCTTCTGAACTGCGCGTTATGCCAGTGGTCTTTGGCACTGGCAGCTCCGTGGAGCTGTCATCGTCGCTGATAAGCTCCCCGTCGCTCTCACTCTCCTGCTCGTCCATGTGGCGCATGAACTCCATGCTGCGCAGCTGTATGGTCTTGGCAGATCGCAGGCGTATGCTGCACTTGACGAGCTGCTCCATGACGTTCATGTTGAGTTTTGTCCCTCTGCGGGTGTGTGTGTGTGTATGCGCGGCAGGACGGGGACAGGGCCGCCGCTGAGTGCTATTTGGGCCGATGACCTCCTGCAGTTGGTTGCGTGGCGAGACTGGTGGA
>SZWC01011509.1:69734-86719 GCA_023375785.1 Penium margaritaceum | reverse complement strand
TTCAGGCTGGCAGGTTTTCTCGGTGAGGCCTGCCAGACAGCCGACAGCCCAAAACCCGGGCGTCGTCCGTTTTGCCTGAAAACTGGACCATACCATAATACCGCCGCTGCGAACGCAGCCGTGCGGTCAGAATCTGCTAGAAAAATAGTAGCGAGGAGTTATGGCAGCCTAAACCCAGATAATGCCCACAACGGTTTATGCTGCCACACAGGGCCATGCAACATGCAACTGGGACCCTAGGCAGTGCATGACGATGCAGACGCAATGGGATGCGCTGGAACGCATGCAAGCAGCAAATGCGGTGTCAATGACCGCCGGCAGCACGACCGCCGAGGAGGCCTGCCGATGGAGCTGAGCGCGTCGCCTGAGAGAGGAGGCTCCAGCGAACTGCGAGAAGTCCTCAGCGTGCGTCGGCTCCACCGGACGACACTCCATCAGCGTCGAGTCTCGCCGTCAGTCATCTGCACGCCGATGTACACAAGCCGGGAGGACACAACAGAGCACAATGAGAGATGTGCAAAAACCAACATAATCACAAGCCGAGCGCTACGACTGGTCACATGCATGCATCCGGCATCAAACAGTTGACACACAATGCAAAAACATGCAAATCGGGCCCACGGCCAGTCCACCGACAAACTCCTGCGTGCTGCAGAAAAACTGCACGAGGTCCCGGGCAATGTCCAGAGCTCTGGAACGGTCGTCGGTCAGCTCCAAGCTCGTAGTCTACCACTAGACGACGCACCGGTACCACCAGGGTCCGCATCAGGGATCTGCACGAGTATGAACACGGCCGAGTGGTCACAGTAAACTGTACATGTCGACATGAACGTCACAAATCACAACACTCCCCCATGACCCGATGGTACGCATGTCCATACACGTGCAGCACTGATACGAGTACAACGAGTGCAAAAACAGTCGTGACATAGACACAGACACACCCCACACTCAACCACTCTCAGGCAAGGGGCGAAGCCCAACAAAACGAATGGCCACTAGAAACTTCCCGCGTGGTAGTGCCTTTGTCAAGAAGTCAGCACGCTACATGTCAGTGCCAACCCTTATGACAGAGATCATGTGTCGCTCCACCAGATCACGCACAAAGTGATGCTCAACCGCAATGTGATTCGTGGGAGCGTGAAAGACACCAGAGTTCTGCGCAATGGCAAAGGCGGATCGCGTGGGTATTGGGCCTGATGGAACAGTAGTGTCCGACGTCTGCGGTCTTGCACGATCTCCATGCCAAGAAGCATCGCTGCAGAACCAAGGTCCTTCATCCTATAGGCAGTGTAGAGGACAGCCTTGGCCTCCTTCACGACCTCCATGGAAGGAGACGCGATCTAAAGATCGTCGACATAGACTAGGTTGGCAAAGAACTGCTCAAGCATCCGTCGGATAAAGAAAGAGGGATCTGCCTCGCTCTATACGTATCCCGCACGAGTCAGGGTGCCGGTGATCTCCAGGTTCCAACACCGAGGAGACTGCTTGAGGCCGTACAAGGACTTGCGCAAGCGCCAGACCTTGTCACCATCCTCAAAGCCAGGTGGCCCAGTCACGTAAATCTCCTCATCCAAAGAGCTACGGAGGAACACATTGTTCACGTCCATCTGGTGCAGTTCCCAATCATGCTGAGCCACTACACCGAACACAGCTCGAGCTGCGGTCATGCGGCCGACAGGGACAAAGGTGTCAGTGTAGTCGATGCCCTTGATCTGAGAGTACCCTTGACAACCAAGCGAGCCTTGTGGCATTCCAATGAGCCATCCGGTTTCACTTTCTTGTGAAAGACCCCCTTGACCTGAATAGTCTTCCTCCCAGGTGAAAGGTCGACTAGCTCGTAAACTCCGTGCTCTCGGTTGGCACGAAGCTCATCCTCGAAGGCAAAATGTCAAGCGTTAGCAACCTGTGATGAGAGAGCTTCCTTCACTATGCCTGGGTCAGGCGCCATAGAGGGGGAGCTCTGGGTGGCAAGAGCACACGCCTCAGTGCTAGGTCTAATGACCACAAGGTGAGCTGCTACATCAGAAGCGATATGAAACTTTGGAGTGACGAGATCGTGCCCAACGGGGTACGCTGGATGTACCTCTGTGTGCTCACTGCGGACACTCAGGCCTAGGGACTTTGAGCGGGGATTGCCACTCACGATGCTACGAGTGGAGAGCCTGGGTGCGGAGCCTAACACTCGCTGGACTCCGGAGTCCAATGGTCGAAGATGACCACCGGACTCACGTGAGTAGCTTGGGCTCGAGGGGCACACCGCAGGCTCAAAGAAAGGCACGACCAAAGTTGGTGAGGGCTGAGGCAAAGGACCTGGTGATGCCGTGCGAGGGGATGCATGTGTGGGAGACACGGAACTGGGTGTGATAGTAGGAGCAGGTGAGGCAGGACCACGCACAGAGGCAAGAGTATTGGCAGACACACATACAGGAGCATGGGCACTTGTGGGGTGCGAGGGAAAATGGGTAGAAGCTGGCTGTGCTGGAGAGGTCTCTGGGTCGACAGCGATGATCGCTGGGTCATCAAGAGCCGGAGACCGAGTAGTGGAGGGAGCTCAAACGGACACATCAGCCGGGGGATAGGTGCGCGTAGGCTCAGACTCCCCCATCGGTCGAGAAACCTCACACGTGAGAATGTGCGAGACGGACATTGACGCGATCGATGTCAGATAATGGTAGGTGAGAGACTCAAAGAAATGCGCGTCGCGTGACTCAATGATGCGACGACGAGCAGGATCCCAAAAACGCCAGGCCTTCGACCGCGGGGAGATGCCTATGAAGGCACACAAGTGATCCTGTAGTGAGGCCTTGGACCCTTGCTGATCCTCGGTGTACCACACAAAAGCCAAGGACCCTTAGAAGCGAGCGAGGCACAGGTCAGCACGGTGGCAAAACCAGAGCTCGTACGATGTGACGAGGTCCGGAAGGGGACCGTGCGGGAGGCGGTTCCAAACCCAAGTCATGTAGGCAAAGCCTTCAAAGGCGAAGGACTCCGGGAGACCGCACTCAAACCACATAGCGCAAATTGCATCCTCCATGGTGTGGTTCCAGCGCTCAGAGACACCATTCTGCTGAGGAGTAGCAGGAGCGGAGACCTTGTGAAAAGCGTCGTGCTCGGCGAAGAAACTGTCCATCTCGCCAAGAAAGTCGACGCCGCGATCCGACCGGAAAGCATGCAGCGTGTGGCGGGACTGTCGCTCAGCCATCACTAGCCAGAGACGAAACGCAAGTGCGACAACACTCTTCTGGCGTAGGTTGTAACCCACCGCATCCGGGTGAAGTCATCAGTTAGGGTCAGGACGTGGCGACCCCGATCGGACAGAAACTCGACAGGGAGAGGACCGAGAAGGTCCAAATGGACTAACTCAAGAGGGCAAAGTGCGCGAGAAGTGGAGTCAGGGTAGGTGCAACGATGCATCTTACCCTGAGTGCAGAAGAGACAGTCGGTTAGACTGTGGTAGTAGGGCCACACTCCCTCTGAAGTGACCCAAACTTGGAAAAGGATCTCCCAGCAGTCGAAACCGTCCTCGCTGACATACCATGGAGGTGGTGTCTCAAAATCCTTGGGTTGCCGCTTCGTAGGGAGAGCAATTGTAGGTTGAGAAGGACGAGGGATGGGGAAGATACCAAGAGGAGGGAAATCACTAAGGTGGAGATCGGGCGAGGATTGAATCTGGGGAAGAAAAGGAGTTGTGTGTGGGGGCCGAAAGCTCGTCTGGAGCTGACGGAGATGCTCTTGAAGCACACGAATCTCACACTCCTGAGATGCGCCCTCCATGCCTGGCATGTCGGGTCCTCATCCCAAGGATCAAGAGATGGCGGGTTGCATTTTGCTCCTGTCACCGGCGCTGTTGCTGACTGCTGTGCGGAGGGTGCGACACGGACCGCTCCCTCGGAGGTTTGCCATGGGGGGGTGGACTGACCACGAAGAAGCTCGATGAGTGTACGGATGGTGTCAGTTTGCTGTTGATGCAGAGGACGCATCTCTTCCTGCTGGCTCCGCAGGTCCTCAATAGCCTAGGAGCGTGGGCTCATGACCCTTGAGGAGGAAGAAGAGGGATCGAATGGCCTTTTGCCCTTATCACCGGTCGGAGGCATGTTGGCAATCAGTATTGGCCGGGATGACAAACTAAGTCGGATTTTAGAACCGTCTACGTTTCCCGAGAAGTTGAAACACTTGCAACTTTTGACTTTTCCAACAAAAAACTTGACTAAGGCAAGTGCTGACGGCAGCAAGGGTTTGCTGATGTCAGCACGAATCTGATGATGTCAGCAAAAATGCTGATGTCGGAACTACCTTCCCTTCCTTTTTTTTGAAAACCCTCGCGGTTGCTACGGAGGCGGGCGGTGACTACGCAGCAGCCGCACAGAAGCTGCGCGAAAGCATCGCAGTAGCTTCCGCTCAGGTGCTGCTACTGCTGCGTTGGCACTTGTAGCAGCGGCCGCGCGGCTACATGAGCAGCTATGGCAGCAGCTGCGCGCTACTGCTGCTCTTGCTGCACGTTGTGACTACTACGCACTATTGCCACCGCGCACTGCTGCCGCCACGTGCTGTTGCCGCCGCGCTCTACTGTTGCGCTGCTGCTCTACTGCGCTGCTGTTGCTGTTACTCAATGCTACTTCTGCTGTTCAATGCTGCTGTTGCAGCTCAATGCTGCTGCTGCTGCATGCTGCTACTACCCCTCACTGCTGTTGCCACCGCTACGCAACGCTGCTACGCGCTGCTCCTTCTGCGCGCTATTGCTGCGATGCGCTGATGCTACTACGCGCAGCTGCTGCCGCGCGCTGCTGCTACTTTTGTCCGCCACCGCCTGCTGCGGCAGCGGCCCGCTGCTGTTGCTGCTAGTTCCAATGTCGGCAGCTGCTAGCGGTTGTCGCCTGCTGTTGCTAGCGGCTGCTTTTGATACACTCTCACGTGATGATGGTGGGTGACGTTGACGGCGGTCGGCTGTCGTCGACACGTCCCTATGGATTTACTGCAGCAGTGACTCTCACTGCTGTTGCTCTGCTGCATCTCTGCTGCGCAGCTGAGCGAGAGCTGTCTCACCACTCTAATACCATGAGAAGATGCGTGGAAGCTTCCTAGCGAACAAGCTGCTCACTAGGCGTCAGTGCCAGGTCAGACACTGAGGATAGTCACAAGTCGTGCACACAACGGCAAGGGTCTGGCTAGGAGACACAAGGCAAAGTGTCATAATGCTTCAATAGCATTTGCAGAGAGGGATGACAAATGACAGGTCCATGGCATAAGTACCTGCCGCGGTGTACAGTGGGTGTCGCACGCGGCATCACACGATCTGTCCTAAAACCGGCCCAAAATCACTGTTTTGGCCGTAACTCAGTGCAGACATGTCTGAACGCTACACCGTCTGAACCTAGACATGCAAAATTACAAGCCCAACGCTACGACTGGTCACATGCATGCATCCGGCATCAAACAGTGGACACACAATGTAAAAACATGCAAAAAAAGGCCCACGGCCAGTCCACCGATGAACTCCTACGTGCTGCAGAAAAACTGCAGGAGGTCATGGGCAACGTCCAGAGCTCTGGAACGGTCTTCAGTCAGCTCCAAGCTGGTATTCCACCACAAGACGACGCACCGGTACGACCAGGGTCCGCATCAGGGATCTGCACGAGTATGAACATGGCTGAGTGGTCACAGTAAACTGCACAGGTCGACAGGAACGTCACAAATCACAACATTAACAACATCAACATAGTATCTAGTGTAATAGTTCACCAAGTAGTCGAGGTTTTGAAGGTAGGAACATGCATAAACGTTTGAAATCTGATCAAATCCGAAATGGAACTCAAACTTATCCGAACTAGCCGATCCAAATCGGATCCAAACTATTGTCCGATCCCTTAACTTGGTACCGGATCAGATTCAAATTTCTCAACACAATTAGGTTTAGATAAGATTTGATTTGAATATGAACTTACAAATGCCAATCCGATCTTATTCGATCAGAAAAGGTTGAATTTGTATCCGATCCTATGAGATCGTGTTGGTTTCCACGCATCTCTCATTGTGCTTTGCTGTGTCCTCCCGGATTGTGTACATCGGCGTGCAGATGACTGACGGCGAGACACGACGCTGTTGGAGTGTCGTCCGGTGGAGCCGACGCACACTGAGGCCTACACACAGTTTTCTCGAGCCTCCTCCCTCCAACGGTCGACGTGCGGAGCTCCATCGGCAGGCCTCCTCGATAGTCGTGCCACCGACGGTCACTACCACTGCATATGCTGTGTGCATGCGACCAGTGGTGGATCTGACTGCACCATTGCGTCTGCAGTGTTATGTTTTGCTTCAAGTTTCAGGTCCAAGTTTCATGTTGATGAGGCACTGTTGTTACCGAGGACTAGTGTAGATGCTGCCTGGGTCTAAGCGGCCATAACTCATCTCTGCTATTTTTCTAGATGATTCTGAATGCACGACTGCGTTTGCAGCGTCGGTATTATGGAATGGTCCAGTTTTGAGGCAAAACGGACAACACCCGGGTTTTGGACCGTCGGTTGTCTGGTAGGGCTCACTGAGAAAACCCTGCCAGCCAGAAAATAGGTCAATTTCTTGATTGGCTAGAAAGCTAAGTAACAAGCTCTACAGAGCTGGGGGGGAGCTAGAAGTTGGAGGGGTCTCCCATTGTTGTTTATTGTCAGTTGCTAATAAGTTGTTTTCAGTTTCCACTGCCTTTATGGTGCTAACTCCTTAGCACGTAGTTTTTCTCTCACAGACTTAGAGCAGCAGAAGGGGGTAGCAGTGCAAAGCAACGAGCGTGGGGCCATGTCTACTCTAGTGATGCTGCAGCCTCAATACGCTGCTCTAGTCTAGGTTTCTAGCTTGGTATCAGAGCCATAGCGCAGCACAAGTAGTAGATATGAGCAGCAGCAAGGCGCATGGGTCCCAGTCTACATTGGCAGAAACACGCCTGTGCAGGGGAAACTCTACCGGATTTTTCCTGGCAGAGTTAGCCCCGCCGGGTGGCGTCGTCCAAACGCTCCCAATGCAGGGGAAATGCTGCCGAAAGTTTTGTGGCATCACTGATCTAGCGGCGTCGGTAGCGTTGGTGGACTCGCGGCCGGCAACGTGACGGGTGACGACGTGATGGCACCAACGTACGCGGCAACGGTGCCACAGACGAGGGGAGTGACCTCCCCCGACTGTTCCGAGCATACATGAATGTTCTCTCCACCCTCTTTCTTGGTATGCACAGCCTATCAAACGCCGCACTTCCTACTTCACCCTCCATCGCCCCGACGGTCTCCCCAATCAGCCACACCGCCAACACCGCCTCTGGCGTCCTCTCGTCCCTTCTTTCCCACCCTCCCCCATTGCCTCTGTCATTTTTCAGCACAACCACGCTATTGCCCACACAGCAACACTTATCACCCAAAAGATTTTCCTCCATCTCTCTCCCTCTCTGGTGGCCGCCTCATCATTACTTCCTCTACCACTCTTTGGCATGCTTCCGCCTCCAAGAAATCAAACTCTACATCCTTGAACATGGCAACCGGTGGTGCCTTTGCCCGCACATTTCTGATCAACTCTTCCATCACATCCCTCTCCCTTCCTCCTCCTCCTCCTCCTCCTCCACTTTCTTCTATCTCCCTACCATCCCTCCCCTCATTCCCCTGCCTCTCCCACTCGACCCATTCCTCTATTTGCATCTCACGCACGATCTCAGACATCGTGATCTCCATCAATGCCGGGCCTGCCGCCTCTACAAATGCAACAGCGTTCCTTTAGACCCCTACTGCTGCTTCTCCCCACTCCACGGGGATCCCCGTTGTCCTCACCAATGCATGCCCCGGTTCGGTCGATTGCGCACACACACACACACACACACACACACACACACACACACACACACACACACAGACACATACACAAACACACACATACACATACACACATATACACATACACACATATACACATACACACATATACACATACACACATATACACATACACACATATACACATACACACATATACACATACACACATATACACATACACACATATACACATACACACATATACACATACACACATATACACATACACACATATACACATACACACATATACACATACACACATATACACATACACACATATACACATACACACATATACACATACACACATATACACATACACACATATACACATACACACATATACACATACACACATATACACATACACACATATACACATACACACATATACACATACACACATATACACATACACACATATACACATACACACATATACACATACACACATATACACATACACACATATACACATACACACATATACACATACACACATACACACACACACACACTCGCACTCACACTTGCACGCACATCCACACTCACATTTACACTCACTTGCCATCATAATCCCTCACACTCACACTCACACTCACACTCACACTCACACTCACATTCACACTCACACTCACACTCACACTCACACTCACACTCACACACACTCCCTCACACTTACACTCACATTCACACTCACACTCGTACTCCAACTCACACTCATACTTACACTTACACTCACTCTCACACTCATCCTCACAATCACACTCACACTCAGACTCACAGTCACAGTCACAGTCACAGTCACAGTCATACTCACACTCACAGTCACACTCACACTCACACCCACACTCACACTCACACTCACATTCACACTTAAACTCACATTCACACTCACAGTCACAGTCACACTCACACTCACACTCACACTCACACTCACACTCACACTCACACTCACACTCACACACACTTGCACTCATACTTGCACTAGCAATCACACTTACTCACAATCACACTCACTCGTAATCACTCTCTCTCACACTCACATTCATACTCAAACTCACATTTACTATAACAATCGCGCATGCTCACGTGCACACACACAAACACATACACACATACACACACACACATACACACACACACACACACACACACACACACACACACACACACACACACACACACACACACACAGACACACACACACACATACACGCACACACACACACACACACAGACACACACACACACATACACGCACACACACACACACACACAGACACACACACACACATACACGCACACACACACACACACACAGACACACACACACACATACACGCACACACACACACACACACAGACACACACACACACATACACGCACACACACACACACACACAGACACACACACACACATACACGCACACACACACACACACACAGACACACACACACACATACACGCACACACACACACACACACAGACACACACACACACATACACGCACACACACACACACACACAGACACACACACACACATACACGCACACACACACACACACACAGACACACACACACACATACACGCACACACACACACACACACAGACACACACACACACATACACGCACACACACACACACACACAGACACACACACACACATACACGCACACACACACACACACACAGACACACACACACACATACACGCACACACACACACACACACAGACACACACACACACATACACGCACACACACACACACACACAGACACACACACACACATACACGCACACACACACACACACACAGACACACACACACACATACACGCACACACACACACACACACAGACACACACACACACATACACGCACACACACACACACACACAGACACACACACACACATACACGCACACACACACACACACACAGACACACACACACACATACACGCACACACACACACACACACAGACACACACACACACATACACGCACACACACACACACACACAGACACACACACACACATACACGCACACACACACACACACACAGACACACACACACACATACACGCACACACACACACACACACAGACACACACACACACATACACACACACCCACACACACACACACACACACACACACACACACACACACACACACACACACACACACACACACACACACACACACACACACACACACACACACACACACACACACATACACACACACACACAAACTCACTCACACACACTTGTACTCACACCCACACTCGCACTCGCACTTGCACCCGTACTTGCACCCGAACTCACACTTGCACTTGCACTCATTCTTGCAATCGCACTCACATTCGCAATCACATTCACTTGCACTCGCACTTGCAATCACACTCACTCACACTCACACTCACAATCACACACACTCACACTTGCTCTCTTACTCACATTCACACTTGCACTTGGACACGCACTCGTACTTGTACTCATACTCCCGCTCACACACTTACACTCACACTAACACTCACACTCACACTCACACTCAAACTTGTACACTCTCACACTGTCACACTCTCACACTCTTACTCACACACTCTTACGCTCTTCAGTCACACGCTCTCAAACGCTCACTCTCACAATCTCATACTCTCATACGCTCACTTGCACACTCTCACACCCACGCGTACACTCTCACACTCTCACTTGCACACTGTCACTTGAACACTCTCACACTCTCACACCCACTCACACACTCTCATACTCACACTCACAGACTCTCACTCGCAAACTCACACTCTCATACTCATACTCTCACTTGCACAATCTCACACCCACTTGCACACTGTCATACTCACACCTGGACACTGTCACTCACACACTCTCACACTGATTTGCACACCCATACTCTCACTCACACACCCTCACATTCTCGCTCAAACACTCTTACACTAAATCTCTCACACTCTCATAATCATACTCTGACTTGCACACTCTCACACCCACTGGCACACTCTTACACTCTCACTTGCACACTGTCACTTTTACACTCTCACACTCATACTCTCACTTGCACACTCTTACACTCTCGCTCACACACTCTGACACTCTCACTCATACTCACATCCATTCTTGCCTCGCCCTCGCACTCGCACTCGTCCTAAAACTTGCACCCACACTAACACATGCAATCAAACTTGTATTGAAACTTGCGCAAGACATCATCTCTCTCTCTCTCTCTCTCTCTCTCTCTCTCTCTCTCTCTCTCTCTCTCTCTCTCTCTCTCTCTCTCTCTCTCTCTCTCTCTCTCGCTCTCTCGCTCTCCCCCTCCCTCCCTCCCTCCCTCTTTCACTCCCTTCCTCCCTCTCTCACTCACTCACTCCCTTCTCTCTCTATCTCTCTCTCTCTCTCTCTCGCTCTCTCGCTCTCCCCCTCCCTCCCTCCCTCCCTCTTTCACTCCCTTCCTCCCTCTCTCACTCACTCACTCCCTTCTCTCTCTATCTCTCTCTCTCTCTCTCTCGCTCTCTCGCTCTCCCCCTCCCTCCCTCCCTCCCTCTTTCACTCCCTTCCTCCCTCTCTCACTCACTCACTCCCTTCTCTCTCTATCTCTCTCTCTCTCTCTCTCGCTCTCTCGCTCTCCCCCTCCCTCCCTCCCTCCCTCTTTCACTCCCTTCCTCCCTCTCTCACTCACTCACTCCCTTCTCTCTCTATCTCTCTCTCTCTCTCTCTCGCTCTCTCGCTCTCCCCCTCCCTCCCTCCCTCCCTCTTTCACTCCCTTCCTCCCTCTCTCACTCACTCACTCCCTTCTCTCTCTATCTCTCTCTCTCTCTCTCTCGCTCTCTCGCTCTCCCCCTCCCTCCCTCCCTCCCTCTTTCACTCCCTTCCTCCCTCTCTCACTCACTCACTCCCTTCTCTCTCTATCTCTCTCTCTCTCTCTCTCGCTCTCTCGCTCTCCCCCTCCCTCCCTCCCTCCCTCTTTCACTCCCTTCCTCCCTCTCTCACTCACTCACTCCCTTCTCTCTCTATCTCTCTCTCTCTCTCTCTCGCTCTCTCGCTCTCCCCCTCCCTCCCTCCCTCCCTCTTTCACTCCCTTCCTCCCTCTCTCACTCACTCACTCCCTTCTCTCTCTATCTCTCTCTCTCTCTCTCTCGCTCTCTCGCTCTCCCCCTCCCTCCCTCCCTCCCTCTTTCACTCCCTTCCTCCCTCTCTCACTCACTCACTCCCTTCTCTCTCTATCTCTCTCTCTCTCTCTCTCGCTCTCTCGCTCTCCCCCTCCCTCCCTCCCTCCCTCTTTCACTCCCTTCCTCCCTCTCTCACTCACTCACTCCCTTCTCTCTCTATCTCTCTCTCTCTCTCTCTCGCTCTCTCGCTCTCCCCCTCCCTCCCTCCCTCCCTCTTTCACTCCCTTCCTCCCTCTCTCACTCACTCACTCCCTTCTCTCTCTATCTCTCTCTCTCTCTCTCTCGCTCTCTCGCTCTCCCCCTCCCTCCCTCCCTCCCTCTTTCACTCCCTTCCTCCCTCTCTCACTCACTCACTCCCTTCTCTCTCTATCTCTCTCTCTCTCTCTCTCGCTCTCTCGCTCTCCCCCTCCCTCCCTCCCTCCCTCTTTCACTCCCTTCCTCCCTCTCTCACTCACTCACTCCCTTCTCTCTCTATCTCTCTCTCTCTCTCTCTCGCTCTCTCGCTCTCCCCCTCCCTCCCTCCCTCCCTCTTTCACTCCCTTCCTCCCTCTCTCACTCACTCACTCCCTTCTCTCTCTATCTCTCTCTCTCTCTCTCTCGCTCTCTCGCTCTCCCCCTCCCTCCCTCCCTCCCTCTTTCACTCCCTTCCTCCCTCTCTCACTCACTCACTCCCTTCTCTCTCTATCTCTCTCTCTCTCTCTCTCGCTCTCTCGCTCTCCCCCTCCCTCCCTCCCTCCCTCTTTCACTCCCTTCCTCCCTCTCTCACTCACTCACTCCCTTCTCTCTCTATCTCTCTCTCTCTCTCTCTCGCTCTCTCGCTCTCCCCCTCCCTCCCTCCCTCCCTCTTTCACTCCCTTCCTCCCTCTCTCACTCACTCACTCCCTTCTCTCTCTATCTCTCTCTCTCTCTCTCTCGCTCTCTCGCTCTCCCCCTCCCTCCCTCCCTCCCTCTTTCACTCCCTTCCTCCCTCTCTCACTCACTCACTCCCTTCTCTCTCTATCTCTCTCTCTCTCTCTCTCGCTCTCTCGCTCTCCCCCTCCCTCCCTCCCTCCCTCTTTCACTCCCTTCCTCCCTCTCTCACTCACTCACTCCCTTCTCTCTCTATCTCTCTCTCTCTCTCTCTCGCTCTCTCGCTCTCCCCCTCCCTCCCTCCCTCCCTCTTTCACTCCCTTCCTCCCTCTCTCACTCACTCACTCCCTTCTCTCTCTATCTCTCTCTCTCTCTCTCTCGCTCTCTCGCTCTCCCCCTCCCTCCCTCCCTCCCTCTTTCACTCCCTTCCTCCCTCTCTCACTCACTCACTCCCTTCTCTCTCTATCTCTCTCTCTCTCTCTCTCGCTCTCTCGCTCTCCCCCTCCCTCCCTCCCTCCCTCTTTCACTCCCTTCCTCCCTCTCTCACTCACTCACTCCCTTCTCTCTCTATCTCTCTCTCTCTCTCTCTCGCTCTCTCGCTCTCCCCCTCCCTCCCTCCCTCCCTCTTTCACTCCCTTCCTCCCTCTCTCACTCACTCACTCCCTTCTCTCTCTATCTCTCTCTCTCTCTCTCTCGCTCTCTCGCTCTCCCCCTCCCTCCCTCCCTCCCTCTTTCACTCCCTTCCTCCCTCTCTCACTCACTCACTCCCTTCTCTCTCTATCTCTCTCTCTCTCTCTCTCGCTCTCTCGCTCTCCCCCTCCCTCCCTCCCTCCCTCTTTCACTCCCTTCCTCCCTCTCTCACTCACTCACTCCCTTCTCTCTCTATCTCTCTCTCTCTCTCTCTCGCTCTCTCGCTCTCCCCCTCCCTCCCTCCCTCCCTCTTTCACTCCCTTCCTCCCTCTCTCACTCACTCACTCCCTTCTCTCTCTATCTCTCTCTCTCTCTCTCTCGCTCTCTCGCTCTCCCCCTCCCTCCCTCCCTCCCTCTTTCACTCCCTTCCTCCCTCTCTCACTCACTCACTCCCTTCTCTCTCTATCTCTCTCTCTCTCTCTCTCGCTCTCTCGCTCTCCCCCTCCCTCCCTCCCTCCCTCTTTCACTCCCTTCCTCCCTCTCTCACTCACTCACTCCCTTCTCTCTCTATCTCTCTCTCTCTCTCTCTCGCTCTCTCTCACACACACACACACACACACACACACACACACACACACACTAATGACTGACTTTGTCCAAAGTTTGATGACAATGGTTACTATGAACCCCAAAAATAGGGCGCATCGAGGGCATAACTCGTGTACAACTGGAATGCAATAAGTGCATAATGAGCAACAATGGTGCTTTTACGGCAAAACTCGAGCACAACTAGGGTGCAACTAGGGAGCAACTAAGGGACAGCCGAGGCTGAACACGATGTTTTCTTGAATTGTATTTCGAACAACGTAGGGCCGAGTTATGAACTGCTCTGAAATCATGGGTAAGTGGATAATGATCCGCATGTTTTTTAGCAATGCTGGTCTTTTCGCCACAACATGGTGTTCAACGTACTTCTCGGTGTTTGGGTGAAGACGTTTGCTCACCTGAGCGAGCGAAACCACGTCACCGCTGTTGTGATTCCTGACGTTCTTGTCGACCTGTACAGTTTACTGTAACCACTCGGCTGTGTCCATACTCGTGCAGATCCCTGATGCGAACTTTGGTGGTACCGGTGCGTCATCTGGTGGCGGACTACCAACTTGGAGATGACCGACGACCGTTCGAGAGCTCCGGACGCTAACCAGGACCTCCTGCAGTTTTTCTACAGCACGCAGGAGTTTATCGGTGGACTTGCCGTGGGCCGAATTTGCATGTTTCTTCATTGTGTGTCCACCTTTTGATGCTCGATGCATGCATGTGACCATTCGTAGTGTCCGGCTCGTGATCTTGCACGTCTAGGTTCAGACGGCGTAGCATTCTCATATGTCTGCGCAGAGTTACGGCCAAAACAGTGGTTTTTGTAGGTAGCTGTGCTAGACAAGCAAGCAGCAGCTAGGCTAGTGCGAGGAAGACACCAAGCAATGGAGTGCAGGAGCCATGGGCAGTTTGCGTGGAAGTTAGAATCGAGAGAACACAGGATGACGAGACACACAGAAACGAGGTGGTAGCCGTCAGGTGCGGAGAAGGCGAGCGAGCGAGCAGCGAGCTCGATCTCGCTCGCCAAACTCCAAGTTCGGTGAACAGAAGCAAACTACCCACTACAAAGTTGCAACCTGTCAACTAGGTCACTGGAGAGAAAACCTGTCACAGAACAGGCTAGAGTATAAACCCGATGTAAATGTGCGTGCACACATGTACGCCATCAAGAGGCACATGAGACTTGTGCAGATGCCTGGTTGTGAGGCTCGCTGTGTAGTCATGCCACCACAACGTAGCAGGCAGCAGGGGTTGTCTCTCTCGCGTTAGTCACCAGCATCAGTGAGGTGAGTGAGCAACGAGGCCAAAGGTCACCGTGTGGTACTGACACAACACCAACAGTTTTGGGTCGGTTTTAGGACAGATCTTGCACTGTCGCGTGCGACACCCGCCGTGCGCCGCGGCAGGTACTTATGCTATGGACCTGTCATTTGTCATTTCCCTTTACAATTGCTATTGAAGCATTCCGACACTTTGTCTTGTGTCTCCTAGCCAGACCCTTGCCGTTGTGTGCGCGACTTGTGATTGTCGTCACCGTTTGACCAGGCACTGACGCCTAGTTGGCGGCTGTATCGCTAGGAAGCTTCCATGCATCTTCTCAACCGCAACCTAGGACAAGATGCTGTCTTCGTCACCTAACGAAGACTACATCTTATCATAGGTTGCGCTCCGCTGAGGATGGTTGTGCAGCTTAGCCGTTCACCGGGACCATCTTGGACGTCAGCGAAGTCTCGGCGCCAATTGCCCTTCAGCCCCCTTTTTTTCCCGTCGTTTTTGTTAACCCAGGAACTAACTTCATTCCCAGTGCTGTGGATCCATGAGGTTTTTTCGCCATGCTTGAATTCTATCTTGATACGATCTGTTGCTTGTTTGAGGTGCATATGGGAATTTAGGAGGGACAATGCATTTTGTGGAGAGAAAGGATGGGTAGGAATCAAGAAAGAAAGGGGAAGAAAGACTTCAGTGGAGATTTAGCACGCGTCTTTCTATTGGACGTGCTCAATGAGAGCCACTTGCCAGGGCATTGGCAGCGAGATGCAGAGAAGACGTTGGCAATGGCGAACACCACCCATCTGGTTGTCGATGCCGCAATACAAGAAATGACTGACGAAGCAGGCAACGAAGCAAAGTTGCTTCATGCCCCTGGTTCCTCGGCATCTTCACCATCACCGGCATCGTCTGCCATGGTGTCCCCGCCCGCATCTTCGCCCATCTCTGACATTGCGGTGCCATCCGATCTTTTTGATGACTGAGAATGTCCCGACGCCCATGCTGACGATGACGATGACGATTCGTCGCCATCAGCACCAGCGGCACCATCATCATCGCCATCCTCTTCAACGACTTCATCATCCCTCCCCACCATGCTAGCCATTTCCCCTGCCCTCTCCTGCTCNTGAGGCTGCTGCTGCCACCGCCCACGTGCTTGGCCACCACCGGCACCAGCATCGCCGACATCTTCCCTCTCACGGCTGCTGCTAAAATCTGCACCCGTGCTGTCGCTCCTCTCCCAGCTGCGTTGTCGTGTTCCAGTTTCCTCCTCATCCTCATCCCCCCCCTTGTGCTGCTGCTGCTGCCCCTCAGCCACCACCACATGCTGCTGCTGCTGCTGCCACTCACTGCTGCTGCTGCTTGACCCCTCATCGGCGCTTCTGGAATCCCCCCAGCGCGCTGAAACAGCCCCAGCCTCGTCTTCGCCGACACCCCCTACCCTCCCACTCCCAAAGCCAGCAGCTGACCCCGTCACCCCTCTGCCACCAGCGCTGTCGGCCCTCACTCCCATGCTTGCGCCAGTGCCATCTGCTTCGTCGGCCTGCTCTTGCTGCTCCTGCTCGTCAGCCGGCGGATCCTCCAC
>SZWC01011509.1:36077-57025 GCA_023375785.1 Penium margaritaceum | reverse complement strand
TCCTTCTGCTCCTCTCTCCACATCCTCCCCGACTCCTTCTCCCTCCCCATCAGAACCCTCAGCCTCCTCCGCCTCAGCAGCTGATACACCTCCTTCCAAGCTAGCCTTCTTCCCTCCAACCACTCCTGCTCGGCTTTGCTCCGCCCCAGCCCCCCGCAACCCTTGACTCTCTCCTCCCCCAACTGCCCTCGTGCCTTCATTCTCCTCCTCTCCTTCATCTCCCTCTTCTTCCGCACTCTCGCTCTGTGCCTTGGGGAGCGTCTGTGCACCGTTTCGTACGTTCGAAGATACCTCTCCCGTAGCCTCGTCCACGCCGTCATCGTCCTCCTCCCCTTCCCAGGTGCTGCTCTTCAGTTCCCCAGTCCGCGACGTCAGAGAGGACGACCGCAGACTGCTGCTTGCCCCAGCAGAGGCCCTACCTCTCCCAGCTACGCCACCACCACCACCCCCCACTGCATTGCGAGTGTCAGTGCCGGTACCTGCTCTTCGCCCCAGACCGGATGTTGATGCAGTCCGCACGCCCTGTCCTTGCCCCTCTTCCTCTGCTTCCTCCTCCCGCTCCCCCTCTTCCTCCCGCTCCCCCTCCTCCTCTGACCCCTCCTTCTCACCCTGCTGCACACCATCCTGCTCCCTCGCCACAGCTGTCCTTGCCACAGCCGCTCGCCCTCCAGCACCAAGCTGGTCCCTCGGCCCCTCCAACTCTTCAACTTGCACGTCCCTTTGCACCCCTGCCCCTGCCCCTGCCCCTGCCCCTGCCCCTGCCCCTGCTGCTCCCACGCTCCCCACATCGCTTCCTCGAGCAGCTGTCCTCCGACTTGCCCCCAAACCCACCTCTTCCTCTTCCTTCCCTCTTCCTTCCTCCTCCTCCTCTCCTTCCTCCTCCCCTTCCGCCGCCCTCTCTCTGTCCATCGATTCACCCTCCCGTCGTCCTGTCCCTGCCCTATCCTGTGCTAGAGCGGACGATGTCGCGTCACCTACAGTACCGCTACCGTTGAACTCGTCATCGTCACCATCCACGCCCTCGGAAGCAGCGGCTGCGCTCTTTCCAGACGGCACCTCCTTGGTCGTGAAAGCAGCAGCTGCATTCTCTGCTCCTGCTGTAGTGCTTGCTGCATCCGCAGAAGCAGACGATGACGACGAAGCACCAGCTGCCGCCACACCGCCGCCACCCCACAGCCACCGCAGCAGCTTCCTCCCCACACGCCGAACCTCCCTCTCGGGCCCTTCCGCCTCCTCCCCTGCACCGCTGAGAGAAGCAGCAGCGGCAGCGGTGGCAGCGGTGGCAACCGAAGCTGCGGAGTCTGTCGGGCCGTCGTTGTCGCCCTCCTCCTCCGCCTCCTCCTCCTGTTGCTGCTGCTGCTGCTGCGGCTGGCGCAGAGAGAGGGCGTTGCTATCCTGGAGGTGGAGGGCAGTGACACGGATTCGGCTGTCTGCCTGGTGGTTGTACTCCTGAAGAGGCACGGAGACAGATTCAGCGATACGCAGCCGTTGGAGGGCCGCGGACGGAGGCACCCCGGTGTCCTCGCCGGCCGCGGGGAACGCGGAAGCTGAAGCTTTCAGAGAAGTAAGCACGGCAAGGACGAGCAGCAGCAGCAGCCGCGGCGGTGGCGGCGGCAGCGTTAGGTGCGCCGACGCCTGCACCGAGGTGGGCCGCCGGCCAGGTGGGCGGCCACGAACCAGTCGTCCCGCGGCCATGGGTGCGAGGTGCGCTGACAATGTGGAAGGAGCGCCTCGTGCACAGGTGCACAGGTGAGATTCTCGGAACCCTCCCCCCGTACTCTTCCTCTTCCTTCGCTTCCCGACTTACTTGCTTGGCCGAGAACTCGCCTACTGCCGCTGCCGCTGCTTCGTTTCGAGGTCGCTTTCATCCACTTGGTGGCAAGCGGCGGACGGAAGCCACGCCATGGCTTCAGCTGTCGCGATGGTCAGCCTGCCCAAAAGTTGCACAGCCAGCGGGGTCATGCCGAAGTTGGTGGGAGTAGACGGCACCATGGCGTGGATCCAACGCTCGTTTGAGAAATGGAAATTACTCCGCCTAACCATCAATCTCGGCTCACGTATCTAAAGGAATGTCCAAGCTTATGAAGTCACCTGAAGTCCCGCTAATACCCACCGTTTAAGCACAATGTATAACGCATTTTCCCAAACATCCCTCATGACATTTCCGGTTTTGGATTGAGTTAAGGCCAAACTTTCTCACAAGCACTGTCTACCATCAATAGTGCTCATTTTCATTCAGTTTTTTTTCTTGCCATAATGATATGCCTGACGATCATAATAATTGAAATCTAATGAACCGTGCAAAATTGAATGTGATTTACATAAAATAAAATAGAAACATAATGAACACAAATAAAACCTCTAGAAAACTTTCAATGATATTCCTTGCTTGAATTCATTTACTGCAATCATGTTCCAATTTTTGTCACATCATATGTTTGCATTTCATTGTGCAAAGATCAAACACATTTCTTATTGAGCATGAAATAAAGAATGAATCACAAATCAAAAGAAAAAAACATTTCATGATAAAATCCCATCAAATGAAACTCCATTTGGTGTAAGGAATTGTAATCCATAGTTCTCAAAATTTTCACCATCAAAGATGCACAAAGACCCTTCAAAGATAACATGATGATGAAGCTTAACACGTCCAATAAAAAAGAACAAGACCTTATGAATTTCAAGTAACAATATACAAGGATCCAAGAATTGATATAAAAATTTGTTTTTAACATTGAATGTATGGAAGATGGGATTAATTTGTAATTTTGAGGGCATAGGCCCTCATTATCATGGCTAAACACCACCATACTAGAGGATCTTAGACTTATCACCATTAGGAGGGGGAAATAATTTTCCATCTCCCACCCTCTCATGGTTGTAAAATTGAATGCAACCCAAATTTAGAATTAAAACCCGTTACTATTAAGTTTAGGAACATATTACAATATTCACACACATGCATAAAGTATTTATAAAAATCATGTTTTTCCCAACACCTACGGTAAAGAAGACAAAACCCCTCTATTTGAAAGAAGCAATTCAATCACGAAAATACATTCGAATAGAATCATACACGACAAAAGCCTTTTGATTCCTAACAATTCCTCCTATCAAACGAAGAGACCCGGATCATGGAAAAACGGTACAAGAATGATTCAGTTTCACGTGTATTTAATTGAAAAAACGTTTTTGGATACTTTTTAACCTGCACTAAAGGAAATGTTACATGAATTTTCCACTAATAAATGCCATTACACGAATCATTCCAAAATGCTTACAATCATGCTCACATAACATCAAGTTACACACATCATTATGTACACATCTTATCATTTATATTTTACCATCCATGTGCTTCTTTGCTTTCAACTAAATATTTTAAAATTAAATGTACAAAAAATTAACCAATGAAAAATGGGTTCCGAGAAAAACATCTACATAAAAAGACAAGAAAAAAAGTTATTTCAAACTATTATACTTCTTTCACCTCAATCCATAAAGCCGAGAATAACTCTATGACAACCTTATGATGAGAACATTCAACGAGCACATTAAACAGGAGTGCATTTCATGACATGACATGAGCAAATTCCTTGCAAATAAGGGAATAGTAACATTTTTCCATTGTTCAATATTTTGTGTAAGTTTTCAACATGAGAGTAGCGGCTTGATTAAAATTTTGACGAATAAAATTCATGGTGTGCTAGGTTTCAATTATTATATGTGAGTGAGTGTGTTGAGAAGTTCGAAAAACTGGTCACGCTATCAACACTTCATTAGTAGGTTGATTTAAGAATCTTTTATATATGGTTTCTCAAACAATATGATGCATGCTTGAAAATATGTGGGCAATTTTAAAACAATGGTCTTTGTCAACGTATAAAGATATTTTTCTAACATAAAAATATACTCAAGAAAGAAAGATACATTTATGTTTACCTATTCAAAAGGAAGCACTTCATGGTTGTGGGATGAAAAAAGGTTGTGGGATGAAAAAAAAAGAGTTGTTTCTTCAAAATGATGAAACACCATTGCTTCAAATTCATCCCACAATTGCATCAAATTCATGTTCGGCTTACAAGTTTGTTTTCAAGTCTCATGTGTTCACCAATTCACATGGACAGGGTTATTCAACACCAAGTTAATTAATTCAAACATGCGGTACATGGACTAGAGCCAAACGTAATCAAATGGGAGATTACGAAAGTTATCCAAGGATACCATCCAACAAAGCTCTTTTAGTCGTTGATCTTTAATTTGTAAGAGTAATTGAATCTCTCATCATTTCAAATAATGGAAAGGATAAGATAAACTACAAGAATTTCAAGATAATGTTATTTGGAGGCGATTTTTCCTACTTCCAATGCCACAATAACAGTGAAATAACGCTTCCTTAGAAAGTGTGCATAATTTCCCCCATGCTAACACAAAATTAAGACAAAATGACAGAAATTTATTGTCTTTGTACGAGGTTACAATAATTTTCTGACTTTTGAATTCAATACATTATATAAAGATGTATTAACTATCTTTAAATAGTGAATTCAGAGTGAATAATAATAACAATGTAAACACATCAAAATACATTTCTAATAGTTTTTTCTTCATGAGAATAAAAAATGGGATGAATCTTAGCAATCACTAAATATAATATAAACAAAAACTATCAGATGTGGAGATTTTATAAGTTTTATGTGAATTTAAAGAAAATTTATGTTCCATGTGGCCTACATCACATGGGTTGAGCAAGAGTCCATGACCTTGAGGCAGTAACACAAGAGGACTTCAGGGTTTGTGAGCGTCAAGAATCACGCATTTGGCCAAGCCAACCAAGGATTCCGTCTCATCTGGTACTTAGGTATGATGTGAGTGGAGTTTGAGGTTTATGTTTTCATTCTCACGAAAAACTCGATGTGAACGTGGTTGAGTGTAGCATGGAACCGCCATCACATGGCGAGAGCCATGGTTCGTGGCCGATGGGACGTTTGATGGGATGGCTTGAGCATTATAGAACCTGAAGAATCATGTTTTTTATCCAATTTTGCTTGGCATTGTTTCCAATATACGAAAATGTGGGTGGTTTCACTTGTCTACGTTAAGTGGTTGTTTATGTCACATGTGATGAAATAATGTTAAGGAATCGACAGGATTGTGCAATTTTAGTTTGTAACTAGATGGATGAATTGATTTAATCCTTTTTCTTGTGTAAAGCATTTGCTAGTGAATGAGCTGAGCATTGGTGGGAAGTTCACTTATGCAAAGGTAGGATGAGTTGTCATAGAGAGATTAATGCACACAAATCATCAAAATGTCAAAAATATTTGGGTTCAAAATATAAAGTTTTTATTCACATAGAATTTAATAGTGTTCTCAAATAAAGATGCCATTTTAATGTTAATTTGTCACCATTTGTTCTAATTATTTGAATTTATTAAGTGCAAGGATAGACTTTCCATGTGGGAATATGAAGCATTAGTGTTTCATCCTTAGTAACTCTTTTACCTAGTATTGAATAATACATATAATACATATTGTTTTAATAATCGTATTAAAAAATGATATGAACATTCACGTGTAAAAACGATTTTCCCCCCAATAGTGAATTTATTAGTTATGAAAGGGATCTAGAAAAATTAGGAACCCAAAATGACCTTCATGGATCAAGGAAACAAAGGTTGTGCTTATTGAATAAGAACTGAGGTAAGAATTATGAAGGAGAGTTTTGAGTTCTATACAACTTAAGAATTCATAATAGTTATGGAGTATTAAATGATATTTAAGAAGCTTCCATAGTTTTTTTGCATGTCCTCATCAAAATTGAGATTCACAGTGAGAACATAGATTCGGTGTGTAGAATCAAGGCTTTTGACGGAGAGCATGCTCCTTACAAATAGAATTTCAATTTTATTGAAAATATTAATTATTCTAATATGTCTATTCATGGGCTTTCCGCTTCCTTTATAAATAACACCTTTTGTTATTGGGTCTTACCTTGTGTTGGGACATGTTTAATGTGAGATTTCCAACATGTTATGTTCATCGTCTCTCTTTCTTACCACTAATGTTCATGTTAAACTGTGGTAAACCTAACACAAAGGCGCAATTATCTTTTCTTTTGGTTTTGAGGGAAGGTTGAAGTTTGAAAAATGATTCTTTTCATATAAAAAATGACGTGTGTTTTATACTGTCAGACCGTGGGCTAAAGGAACTGCCTTACTAAGTTGCTTTAGTATGTGAAATTCGTATTCTTATCATTTATTTTTAAAAACAGCTAAATATGTTCATATGACATAACAAACCATAATGATGTAGTTCCTGAGTGCATTCCGATTAAAATTATTCATCCACACCAGGTTAAGAAAGATAGATTCAAAAATTAAGCTACACCACAATAAATCATGAAAAATAATTTAAGAAAAAATCAATATCAATCCAAATTAGTGTATTGAACATGAATTTCTCCACGGTTTCTGAGTTCATTTGATAGATGATTGAGAAATCCATTCTTAATTGTCCATTCAAAAATTGCATTTGGTGAAAGCATTTGATTTCAATATAAATTCATGATTCCTTAAAAAATTTCCATATGAAAAAAAACAGCCTTGGAAACATGACATCTGGAAGGATTGGAAGATTAGATAAATGATTTGTGTTTTTATAAAGTTATCTTCTTTCAAGCCAAGGGTTGGTCTCAATGATCCCCTCCTTTAATGCGACATGTGTTTTCCATAGCTTCCCCAATCATTGAATGATAAAATTAAAATTTTCTGTCAAATGATCAGATGACCTTGTCCCTTCTTTTGTCTCTTCATTCTATGTGTTTTTTTTTGTTTTTAGTTCCAATAAATGGCGTAGAAGGTATGCATGATGCCGTGTGTGACGGATTTGGAATGCTTTTTCGAAAGGCTCCTTCGTTGGTTCATCGGGATGCATTCCTCGTTCGACACCCTGACAATTTTTTTTTTCTTCGATTTGTGTTGGATGAGAACCGATGTTCTGTCAAACGTTAACATCGATTTGTACTTGCGCGCTGCGCTATGGCGGCCGGCGATTTTTGCGATGGTTGTCCCTTGACAGGAGTAGTGTTTCTGGGGGAGTTCCAAACCGGCTGGATTTAGTTGCTTCTATATGGCCTATTTGGGAATGCCCAATGATGTTCTTCAATACTTGCATTTGCGTTGGCGAATCGATATCTTCCTCCCTGGAAAATCGCTGCTTACCTTGGCCCACCGGAAAATGACAGATCGCGGTAGAGCCTGATCAGTTATTTTTACTGGAGTTCTGGTTCTCGACAAGTTATGCGGGCTGTCTTGGCTGCCGCAATCAGATTGTGCGTTTGCTTAACTGTATGCCTCCAACAACTCAAATAGATAAAGTTGAAATATATATAAAAATATGTTTTTGAAGTTGAACAGCTGGATGCATGCGATCTCGATTTCTGTTTTCCGTTCCTTCAACATTGGCTACTGTCGAGCGCAAACTCGCGGGCCCGGAGTCGACCCAAGTCATCGGATGACGCTGACTGCCAGAGAGGAGGAATGGGCGCGAACAAGCTGTGAGTCTGCTTATGAGTGTATTCATTCCGAATGCGAGGAAGTCACGGTTGCAATCGATTTCAGCTTTGGAGTTCTTTTACTTTTCCCCTCGACCAAAGTAAAACTACTATCGTGGCAAAGGGAGTGCCAAAGAGTCCGCTGCCAAGTCGCTACCGCGCAAGAGTTGAGCAAGTTTGACTTCTGGAGATGCCCATGCAGTCACCGTGGTGGCTTCGGCGCATTTGGTACGAATCGACATCACTATGTGAACAAAATTCTTTCGAAGGGATTTCTTGAAGTGTAGAGGAATCCTTCCACAACTAGGCCAGACGTTTAAAGCAAATTCACCTGGCGAACTTAAATCATCATGTGACTAGTTTCCGTGCAATCACACAGATATGTCCCACAAAGAACAAAGCGTGGTGTCAACATGTCTACTTGAAAAAGGATCAAAATTTTCTTGCAAATGCAGGAGAACCTCACTTTCAAAGGTGATTTTCATTACCATAAACATGGCCAAATACAAGGTACCCTTCCATGGAATAGAATTTTCCTCCAAAGAGTGTAACCATCATTGGAAAACAAGAACTGCCACCAAACGTTTACAAGAGATTTACAACTAAAGTTATGGTCATTCCTTGAAACTTTTCAAGCACGTAAAACTTTACAAGGTATATAAATTAATGTGCTCGTATTAGCAACAGGACACATGTGTTAAACAAATAACTTTGTAAGTGGGATGCTCTCTCTCTAGAAGCCAACCCCATGTCTAGCCACCACTCCTCCTCTTTTCCTAGATGGCCTAAATTTATCTTGGAAAGGCAAAGGATGGAATCATGCACATTCTATCCCTCCTTGGTGCATGAATTTGAAATTAGTTTCTTGATTTTATAAGCCTAATGTTTTATTTTGATTTTTTTGCGTGGGTGTAAACAAGTTCATCTCAATTTGAATTTCATGTGTCTTACTTTTATTTTCAATTTCTTCTTGTACTTGAATATGAAAATTATCCAATTATCTTTAAAAGGAAGTGGATGAGGTCAGAGACAAAGGTAAAGGTAGGTAAAATCTTTGATAACATGCACAAGATACATGTTTTTGGAAAGCACTATGTTGTTGAAAACGGTTTGGGCTCGATTTAGAATGAAATGAGCGTGCGTATCTTGAATTGATGAGTGCTCATGCTTAGGGCAAGGGTTGTGAGTGCTTATTACGAGTATGGAAAGTACATCCATCTATCTATCGCACATGTTAACATGGTTGGTTCCCTGGAAAAATCCCTAGATATTTCCATCATGAACGTACGACCTTAAATTCCTTATTGTGAGCCATCCTCCAAAAGGCCACCAATTCATACATGCCCAATCATGCGGTGTAACATGTCCTCCATCATGTCAGAGTCATTCATGGTCAAGATGTTAGACACGTGGATGATTTCCCCAAACTAAGACAAGGAAGTCAGCCATGGACTATGTTCTTTGTCCTTAGCATACATATCCTACATCATCCGTGTGAGTTTCATACATTCTTCTCTTTAGCATGGAAACAAATTCCTTTTTACACAAAGGAGAATGGTGCCTTCTTTTTGGCATTCATTACACCATGTGTTAAAATTGGGTGTGTTGGATATTCAAGGATATTGATCATAAATGATTTTTTAATGGGAATAAATAATTTCCTTATAAGGCCTAGTAATTTGACCCAAATTTGTATGCCTTTTTTTTATGAAAAACGTTGTTAAACCCAAGTACGATAAGTTTAATGTTGTCCTTGATATCACGACTGACAAGTATCTCTTCATGAAATTCTTGAACATTTTCTCAACAGGTATCCCTCACATGAAAATTTATTTATTTAGCATGGTACATAAAGGAAATATAGTGGATTCCTCACATCAAAAGAGTGACATTCGGGGCGTGGACGTGTGCATACAACCACAAATTGAATAAGTGGGAGAGCACTATAATGCACCTCAGCCAAAACATTATCATACCTTATGTGGTCCTCTTTAGGAGATTTGGGGAGAGTAGTCAACTAGTGGGGGAGCTCCCACATACTCCTTAGCTTGAATAAATGCCCCTTTCAATGAGGTGATCATGTAAACTTGCATGTGGTCCACATTTGAATTACTTTGATTTCCTTGTAAAGAAGGATGTATTTATATCACTACTTTGTGTCCGTACATCCTTTCATGAAACATCTCATTGGTGCTTATCACTGATAAGGATCAGAGAAAATTGATGCATTTGTTGCACAACATGTGATGCGGCTACTACGCTACCTCATTGTAATGAATAAATCTCTAATTACATGAGTAAGGTCAAAATTTCATGAACTTCATGAGAAAACATGCGTTCATAGTAATTTTCAGTTTTACAAGGGGCTACTACTTATGGTAATAAGAAGGAGTTTTGTTTCTGCTTCAACATACTTGTGCTTTCATGATCATCATGCAAAAAACTCTTGGTGGATCCAAGGTTCATGGTCATTGGCTTTGGGATGGATGTATTGAGATTTCCCCATTTATGGTGACACAATTCCCGTACAATGGATCTCATGATGTTGTTTTGTTTACTTTTGATGGACCAAAACTTCACCCATGTAGATGGAGGAAGGCAAGTATCAAATCATTGCCTTTTCAACATCTATGGTGTCCTTGGAGGCCCTTAGAGGCTATGACCCTTTAGCTTCTAGCGCAAGGGTAGTTGGTCGACCTCCCAGTATAACCTCCTAGAATCTCTCGATGACCTTTTAGATGCCAAAATCCCTTCGTCATCTAGGTGATTCTTTAGCTGGTTTAGGTGGTTATGTAGCTACCAAGATGCATATGCAACTTTTGTCAACCTCCAAGGAAACAACATTCAAGGAAGCCCTCCTAGGAATACATATGAGGCTTAGTCCATTCAATGTATCATTCTTTAAAAAATCATCCTCTCTTGACATGCCTTCATTCATCATCAAATTTTTTCGGATGCCTCACTTGTATACATATTCAAGCTTTAGCCTCTAACACCATAGACCAGTGCCTTACGACACACCTCGTACAAAGGCATATGCCTTCCTGAGTGTTGGCGAGTGGCTGTACAAGCGGTCTAATCTAGGTTGTGGTTTTACTGACTTAGTCTTCATGTACTCCATAAGTCCTAAAAATTGTAATTGTGGTCACATTCGTGCAACTGATCTAAGAAAGTCTGCATGTACTTCTCCATGAGATCTATGAATGCTTGCAGATATTTTCGACTCTTCCGTGTAGGCCTTCGCCTTTTTGATATCATTTAGGATTCAAGCACCCACCACCGCAAATTTTCATACTACCTGTGCCAACAACGTGCTCTTTCTAGTGATTAAGAACATCCTGTCAAGAAGGCATGCTTGTTTCTAATGAGATATAAGGAGTGGCTACAGATGTCCATAATAGGCAAGACAACACAAAATCCTTCCGAAGACGACCTTCATTATCCCTTGTTGTGGGAAAAAGTGCCACACAAAGACATGTTGCCCAACTTACAGTAGTCTTCCCTACATAAGTTGATGTCTAATACGACCTTGAAGTTCTACCTTGAGTAGGTGTTCCTGTTTCTTACACAATATGTTGAACCATGAAGGATGTAAATGGTTCTATTTTACTTACTATTTTTATTCTTCCTCCTCATGTGGCTGTTGTTGCATTTTTCAAGGTAGACAACCTACAGAAAGCCCATCCTGAATAATGTAATGAGGAGGAGGAAAAACATGAGGGTCAAGTGAAAAATGTTGACATACATGTATGCTCCCCCCTTACCAATGATTTGGGTGAGGCGCTCATGTAAGATAAAAACCCAACTAGATGAGGAAGAAACAGAGTGGTAGGAGGACATACAATACTTGGATGATGTGATAGAGGAAGCGCAAGGCTATGATAGAAGACATAATATCACATTCAACTAACATCATGTCCCTTTATATTTTTATCACGTTCTTGATTCTTTTTTAACATGATGTGCTTTCTAACGTTGGTCTTTGTTGACATCGATACAAGAGGAAATATAGAGGAACATTGATGTTAAAAAAACTCTATACTAAGGAGGACACTATGCAAAGTACGAGGGTGGATTTTGGATTAGACCACAAGGATCCATAGCCAGTGGCCAAGGAAGTTTTGTTGTGGAAGAGTCTGTTTAGGCTAAGGAACACTTATAGAGTGAGCAAGTAAACATGTAACATTGATGATGATGTATCCTATTATGTTGTAGATAGGAAACTATGTGAGGATGTATGTTTAGTTGTTTACATCATTTGCTTCATTCAAAGACTTATCTTTGTGATTTTTTGGTGTAAAGACATCCCACATTATTTTTGGTTTTTTATCATGATTCAACAATTCAATTTCCATGGAACGTGTGTCTTGTCTTTTGTAAACTTTTGTATTCAATTTCCAATGCCTATGGCTGATAAAGTGAAGAATAATGCATAGTTTGAATTCTTTTGTTTGTAACATTGAGATAAAGGGAATTGCATTCATACACAAAATTGTTTTTTACGTCTTCAAGGCATTTATCTTAAACCAAAATAATGTAGGGTAGAGCCTTGGAAGATGCACACATGTTTTAAGCAAATAGTGTTCCATGATCATAACGTTCCACGTGAACATCTTTTATATTTTTAAACATTTACTTCATAAGGTAAAAAAATTTAAAAAAAGAAAAAATGATTCGAAAGCTTGAAAGGAATAAAGAACATTCATGAATGAATTATGACCATTTTGATGAGTAAGATAATCAATGAATACGTGCAAAATGCTTACAAAGAAAGCACTAAGCTTTTACTTACAATATAGTTGTGTATTTAATCATGATTAGCAATGAACGAGTCATAAAAATGACACAACGGTTTTAATGTTTTATGAATGAAGGAAATGTTTTGACATTATTCATCATTTTAAATTAAAATGTGGTCACCCCACCGATGGACCCACATCATAACAAAATCACTTTTGTATGTATCACCAACAAATATGAGGACACGTCATGGTTGAAATTGTATTTTATATCATGTAAACGTTTTGTGCATTAATTCATTTCTCGTTTGCAGATATGATGATCCAAGGTTACCACCCCTACCCACGTAAAACCATGGTTCCATGTTCTATTTACTTTAAACAACTAAACTAATGATTGAATCATAACAAATTTCTTAAAAACTATACCATCTTCTAACATGGAGGAATATGTGTCGAATGGAAAATTGATTGTCATCTAAGGAAGGGAGGCGCTACCCTAGTTTATGATGCAAGTTTCTACATCAACATGCACGTTCATATTAGTGCATACATAGTCATAAAGATTTTCAAGTATAAAAATGAGAACATATATGTGTACATGTACGTGGACAAAGGTTAATTTCACCATGATGTTTATGCCAAAAATTCTTTCACATCGGCAACATGGTTTTACATTGCGTACAGCCTATAGACCTTTATTCATTAAAATTATAGTGGATAGCTATACAATTCATGTGTTCATCCTAAGTTAACCACATGATGCAACACTTTTTCATCTACATCTTTCAATATCGTTCTCTTGATAACTTTATTAATACATTGATCATACATTGTGGAATTTTATGCATACATTATGTATGTTATGGTGCATTTATGTATAGTGAATGCGTGATGAAAAGTGATGAATATGATTTTTTCCTTATATTCATCTTTTGAAAGACTTAAGATAAGTGTTGGTCATCTTCAATATTAGTAATGGAAAATTCATTCAATCCATGGAGTGATCTGAAAAACTTTCTTTTTTTCGTATAATTTGCATTGATTGTGTTTAAATTTTCTTATTTTTGTAGTCAATACATTGTAATAGTACATAATGATTCAAAGGATACTCTGAAAATCAATTAGGTGATCACTTTCACTATTTAACATTGTGAACATGAATAAAATAGTTAAATATTGCCATTTTTTCAGTTTATATTTCTTAAATTACATGTGATTTTTCCTTCTTGATCATGATATTATGATTGTTTTGATTTTTTGTCATCAATATATATATACTATCAAGGGCGTGATGAAGAATAACATTCTTTCTTCAGATCCCTAGTCCAATTATTTCATTTCCTTCAGTTATTATTTTTATGCGATAAGACATGAATGAATGCTTTTGTTTCATACAATCGTATTGATTTACAAATTTCCATTATAATTTGAATTTATATTCGATTTAATCATATAATTTGAGGAGTATCTTATTTTATTATTCAATTAATTATTTTCTAAACCTTTTTAATATCAATTTCAGATTTTATCTTAATTATTCATTTATTACTGTTCATGAATTGACATTATTTCTTGTTAAGGTTCTATTTAATTACTAATTCATTCAAAATAATTCATGAATTTTTATGATTTTTTTCTCGCAAGAGAAATTTATGTCACACCTCACTTATCATGTTTCCACAATTGGTACTTTTCTGCAAGGTATCATTACTGTAAGAACGTTTTTGTTAATGGTCTGACTATATGTTTTGATTTCAACAGACAAGTGCTCTATCTTATTCAATGATGGTTTATACCATAGTTTTGTTTCTTATGCTCCTTCTTCTAATATGTGTGACTTGGAATACTGTTATGGTTACATTTCAGAATGAAATGTTTGATTCATTTTTTGTATTCATTTTATCTTGCCATGTATACTTATGCTTCACTTTGTTTCAAGATGTCTTCGATGGGTTGCAGCTTATAGAGCCCAAGGGAGGGATGTTTAGGAACGTTTGGGCGGCAACAGCGTTGGCCTCCCCGGCCGCCTGGCAAACGTCAGGGTCAAGCTGATCGGCAGCTCCTAGATCTTTTCGCCTGCCTCGTGCAGCGCTGTTTTCAGGCACAAGCACTCATTGAGACCCAGTGGTGGCTCTCGCGTAGCGCTTGGCGGAGTCGAGGTGACGCTTTTGTGTCCCGGTCGAGTGCCTCAATCGCGAGCTTCACAGGCCCGTTGGGTGATTGGGAACAGCCGGCATGGGGCTCGGTTCTCGCTTTTCGCGCTTGCGTGCAGCTCCCTCTCAACATCTATCGACCCGTTGACATGCACTGCCGGGGAAGGCTGCGGAGTTCAACCATTTGTTTCTTTCGTCTTTTATCTATGCCTGTATTGACAGGCATTGCTCTGGGCACGTGATGGCACGTGCATTGCCCCCGTAAACTTACTTCTACCAGTCTCATTCACCGGAAGGTCTTATGGCCGCTTTGGAAGTTGGGCTTCATGGTCTTGACAGCAGCGGATAGCGGAAGACCTTGAGCGTCCAGTGCGTGCGCAGCCTCCTTGCCGCCGTCGCCGGTGCGGCAACCTTTTGGACTGCATGTGAGGTTCTCAACGACCGCGAACATCCACTGGCGTCGCCACCTCACGAGCCCAGACGTGGGCGAAGAAAATAAAGGGTCTTACAGGCTCGCCCGTCTCCCCACACCCACACCAACTTCTCGCCCTCCGCAGTGCCTCCAGTCATCAGCAACTCATCAACAGCTCCGGCGTGTGCGTTGCACGCTGCTTTCTCGGCGATGGAGGACACGGGCGTTGAAGAGGCCGCGAGGCATTCTGCCTCCCGCAGCCTGGGCGGCGGCCCCCACCACCTCACCATGGAGAGCTTCACGGACATTGGCCTGCCGTCGTCCCCGGGCGCCGGCGCCCGCTCCTCCAAAGTTGGGCTCGCCTCGTTTCCTCCAGCCCCAAGCAGCAACGACGTGGACCGGAGCACTCCTTCGGCGTTCGAGCTGAGCTCACCCAACGTGGCCGAGGGGGACGTGCCTCGCTTTTGCGGCTGCTGCAGCGCGCCGTGGCTCGCCGGCGCCAACAGCTTCGTGGTGCGGTCGGCGCTGCTGGCGTCCATCTGCTCCGCGCTCCTGGGATATGGTATGCGATGGCATCCGCGCGTTGACTTGAGGCGCCTTCGCGTGTGGGCGGTCAGAACCATGCCAACCAACCATGCCAACCAACCATGCCAAACCGACGTTGCCGGTTTGGCATGGTTGGGGCATGACTGGCATGGCCTGTAGCAGCGGGAACTGCCGCTGTGGGTGGGCACAGTGGCCAGTACAGCTAGCATGGCTTACGTTGTTGGCACGACATGTGTGGTTTGCTGTCATGGGCATGGCATGGTTGGTGTTGGGTATAGGTGGCATGGTCCATGTTGTTGGCATGCTTGGTGTTGTTGGCGTNGAGGGGTCTTTCATCACTGCCGTGTCTCATACAGCTTATGCCATACAAGGGTGGGTGCCCAAGGAACTCTGTCCCAGGGTTATGTGGGACTTTAACCCACTAACGTCCGCCGGAATAGACAAAACTCAAACCAGTGGTAGTTACCGTGTTGTTTGCATGGTTTCTGTTCTTGGCATGGTTCATTTTTTGGGCATGGTTGGTATTCTGGCATGATGGGCATGGTCTGCCATTGCTGGGTTGTGTGATTGGCATGACTGAGCCCACTACCAGTGATGGGAAAAGGCGCGCCCTCATTAAAAGTGGGGCGCGCCTTAGGGCGTAAGGCGCGCCTTACGCCTTTTTGTCTTTTTCTCCTTCCAGCGCCTTACACCAGCACCACGGATTGGAAAAAGGAAAGCATGGCTGTGTAGAGCTTCACGCGCTGACGACGATGGGGCAGAAACCGACCTCTGAAAAAATGCATATCCTCCCCTACATCCGGAAAACAGCATGTGATGGCCATGGTATGTCTGCCGTGCCAGACGGACATGCCATGCTATGGATAGCAGGCTCGCATCAGGCTTCTTGGTACCCCCGGCAGTTTCTGAAGCGTCAGGCGTCACGTGCTGTCCACCATTGTCGGTCGTCGATCCAGTGTGTTTCTCTGAGGAGACAATACATTGAGCGTTCAGTGGTCGCCGCGGAAGATTTATTGCTGTTGTTTTTTACTTTGCCGTTTGCAAATTCAGGGTAGGTTTGAGGTGTTTGAATGCATGTGCGGGCTGTTCGGTGCTGACAACGTTGCAACCGCCGCGAGGCATGTCTAGCTGCATGCGGTCTAAAAGAGAAAAGACAGAAGACAAATCGACAGCCGATCAATCGATCGGCTGTTGATCGATCGGCATCGATTGTTGACAGCCTTTCCAGTCTGCTCCGGGTGGTTGGTGCCTCAATACGCGCAGTTGACCACGACGGGCAGCAAATCGACGGGCAGCGATGGGTTCAGCTGGCCGGCCGTCAACGATCGGCCCGCTGAATCCATCGAGGTCTTTTTTTATCGATGGTGTGATATCCATGATGCATGCCGGCGGAAGGCCCTTTCCGCATCGACTGCGTCGTGCTCGTCTGCATCTCTGNAAGATTTACATGCAGACAGTTTTCTGCCATGTTCGCGGCACCCTGCAACCTCTATGGAATAGGGCGCGCCCTCATTAAAATGGGGGCGCGCCTTAAGGCGGAAGGCGCGCCTTACGCCTTAAGGCGTAAGGCGCGCGCCTCGCCTTGCGTAAGACGAGGAGCGTGCGGGATGGTGGGGGATTGGTGCTTGGTGCGGGAACGATTATGCAGTCTGGTGGTGGTGGGCGAGGGAGGGGGCGAGATGCTGCGAGTGGCACTGCGGGATTGCGTGGGCGTGGGCGGGGCCGGGGTAGCGGCCGTGGCGCTGGTGGTGGACGTGGAGCAGACAGAAAGGGGATAAGGAAGGTGGATGAGGCTGGGCCGTCAACAATAAGAAGAGGTGATAATGAGGATGATGATGAGGATGACACCGCACGTGATCCAGATTTTGTACTGGATGGTAGAGAGGATGTAGGGGGAGATGGAGTTGGAGAGGCAAACAGGGTTGGGGAAGGCGAGAGGCCCATGCCATTAGCAAAGATGGCGCGCAAGGCGATGGATGCAGTAGCGCGCAGGGAGGGCTCATCAAATGAACCCGTGTTCAGACCAGTGGTGAGGACAACTGCATCAGCCAGTGCAACAGCTGCAGCAGTCTCAGGGCATGGCCGAACAGCGGGAACGGTGTTGGCGCCTGGCAAGGACGTGCGAGTGAACTGGTATGAAGGATGGAGTGCAGCAAAGTTAGAGGAGGTGATAAGGAAGATGATTGCAAGGAAGGAGGAGACAGGAAAGGTGCCTTGGAGAGAGTTGTATCCAAAGAGGAGGTTGTTGGATGAAGTGACTCTGGCAGCGGAAGAACTATGTGCCATATGTACCATATGGGTGAAACAGAAAAACAGTGGAACCAGCAACTTGGCCAGTCATGTCCGCAACAATCACTTCCGCACAGTGTTCATTCGTGTGGTGCCAGAGGGTTGGGGGCGTTTCACTGGAGCGGAGGTCACCCACCCCACTGGCTCCCCCATTGAGCGTGCTATGGGGACAGGGGATCCTCTTTTCTCGCAGGCACGATTCAAGAGGAAGCTCAGACGTCTTTGGGTGATTCATGACCTCTCTTTTCGCCTTGTCGAGTGCGATGAGTTCCGCGCCATCGTCATCGAGCTGAACCCAAAGGCAACCCTCCCAAACAGAAAGGCTTTGGCAGCTGCCATCCACGGAGACTGGAACGTGTACAAGGCGTTGAAGAAGGACTTGCTCGATGCAGCAGTGGGCCGGATCGCCACGTCTGTGGACATATGGACTGGGCAAAAGGGCAGACCATACATGGGCATTACAGCACACTGGCTCAACATTGAGTGGAAGAACCAGACAGCGGTCCTCGACTTCATCGCCGTCCCAAAACAGCATACGGGCAAGTACCTTGCCCAAGCGTTGCATTGGGTCCTTTTTGAGGAGTGGGAGTTGGAGGGGAAAGTGAAGGCGGTGACGTTCGACAATGCCTCAAACAACCAGAAGATGGCTGAACAGTTGGTGACACTCTACCCAGGCACGTTTGATCCGCAGTGGTTCTTTCGTTGCTTTTTCCACGTGGTGAACCTGGCGGTGCAAGCACTCTTGTCTGCTAATGGCGCCGTGGAAGAGATGATAGCAAGAGTGCGGAGGGTGGTGCAGTCTTTGAGGAACTCATCACGGCTTCGAGAGCGGTGGCGGGAGCTTAGACCAGATCAGGCAGAGCGGCTGGTGGAGGATGTGCGCACGAGATGGGGCAGCACACTTGCTATGCTCCAGACCTTTGTGGAGACTAGGTCCACCCGACAGGACTGGATGAGAGGGTGGACTGCAGCTGAGCGTCAGCCTTTTGAGCTCCATGCGGAGGAGGAGGTGTTGATGGAGACGCTGATCAGGGTCTTGCAGCCCTTCGTCACTGTGTCCACTCGCATGGAGACAGAGGTTCGGCCCACTCTGCACACTCTTCTTCCACGGTACCACCTCTTGCGTGATCACCTCACGACTGAGAGCACCTCGCTTGACACACCTGCAGCTCTTGCAGCAGGCATCACTGCAGCAGATGCGTTGTTGTCGACATATTGTTCGGACTACATGACCGACGTCTGTTGGACGGCGACGATGCTTGATCCCGGGCGCGGCCTTGCACACTTTGCAAGGCAAAAGGGCGTGGGACACACCTCCTTATAGGACAGCCGACAGCGCTTTGACAGGGTGACTGCGCCCTACTTGCAGGCGGTGCAGGTCGCCGACATTGCCGGACAGCAGCAGGAGTCTGCGGCCTCCACTGCAGCGTCTGCAGGGGGCAGCAGGGGTGTTGCAGCAGCGCCCTCTAGCTCTCTTGTCGCCCTCTCCTCCTCAGCTTCACCATCAGCAGCAGCAGGGAGCAGCTCAGGAGCACCAGGTAGCAGCTCAGCAGCAGCAGGCACGGGGGGAGCAGCAGCAGCTCTGGAGCAGGAGGGAGCACATCGTTACGGGACGTGGTGTTGGCAGGTCTGCATGATGAGTATGCAGACAGTGACGCACGGCATTCATCAGCGCCAGTGGAGAGCGAGGTCGATACATACCAGGTGGATCGCACCCGGCATGATGTTGTGCGGGGCACACCGACCACATTCTGGCGGATAGAGAGTGGCAGATGTCCTGGACTTGGTGCTTGTGCTGCTGACGTGTTCGCCGTGCCCGCCTCCAGCGCACCATGCGAGCGTGTCTTCAGTCAAAGCAAGAACGTGATTGGGGACAGACGTCACAACCTTGGCGACCAGACTATCCGTGCACTCATGTGCCTCAAGTCTTGGTACCGTTTGATTCAGATCGACCGCTGAGGTACTCTCTTGTCCTGGTGGCTGTTCAGTGTAGTTGAGAGTTCATGTGCATGACATTTAGCCATTCATATTTTCAATATAGTTACCATTGCAGTGTCTCTCTCCCTCTCATATCCTCTCTTTCTCCCTCTCGCTTCGCCTCTACTTCTCTCAGTCTTCCAACCTTTCTCCCTTCCTCCCCTCCCTCTCCTTGCTCCTCTCTTTGCCCCTCCCCCATCCCTCCCTCCCTCGTCTACTTCTCCCTCTCACCCCACCCCCCAAGCACGATCCCTCCTCTCTCCCTTGTCGCATGTTGCTTGTCTTGTTCTTC
Organism: Penium margaritaceum; assembly: GCA_023375785.1. Classification (NCBI taxonomy): domain Eukaryota; kingdom Viridiplantae; phylum Streptophyta; class Zygnematophyceae; order Desmidiales; family Peniaceae; genus Penium; species Penium margaritaceum. Next base: position 37,056 of record SZWC01011509.1, on the reverse strand, counting down.
TTCGGTGCATTTGCGCGGTTGAAATATCCTACCATGTGCGTAAAGTGGTACATAAGGCTCCTCTTACCTCAGGCAGTCATGCCTGGGAAAAGTACAAGTGTTAAAATTGTAAAGTTTTTAAAAAAATTCAGAAGTTGATCCTGAAGCACCAGACACTGTGGGTAATATCGATATTGATATCGCCCTCATAAGATATCGATATTGATATCGATATATCGATATCGATATTGATATTGACCTTCGGCCGAAAAATATATAGATTAAAAAATATCGATATCGATATCGAAATATCGATATCGTCAATATTCCCACCCTACATGAAATTCCCAACACATGAAAGTGACGGGGATTACGTCGCACTCATCGGTGGCACAGCAGCCGCCGATGTCCTGCGACCAAATTGACACCCCTAACATGCCTTCAGTGACGCAAGTTCATAGGCATGGCTTGCCATGCCCATGGCACATGCCGGACATGGACCTCACATGTCGTACGTCCTCATCTGCTACGGATAGCAGATGAATAGTATTTTTTTGGAGCTGATTTTGACCCAGTCGTCATCAGCGTGAGAAACTCTACATAGTTACGTTGTCCGTTTTCAAATCCAAGGGGGATGTGCAAGGCGTTAGAACAGTACACGGACAAAAAAGGCGTAAGGCACGCCTTTCGCCTTAAGGCGTGCCTCACCTATAATGAGGGCGCGCCCTTCTCCAACACTGCTTGAGGGCTTGTGCAGGATCATGAGCTGGCCGCTCTTTGCTGGCGCAGTTCCTGCCTGTCTGCATGCTTGGCAAAGTCGCCAAGCTGTGCGGTGAGGGGCAGAGTAAATGGTGAACAGAAACAGTGAACAATGTGAGCTGTGAGGTGAGCAGACCCAACATACTCTGGTTTCCTGTGCCTTCATTGGCGTCACAGGTGGTCAGTGTGCAGTGGGAACAGCTCTTGCATAGCTCTCAGTATCCGTTTTCGTCTGCCCCCC
>SZWC01011509.1:1205-14386 GCA_023375785.1 Penium margaritaceum | reverse complement strand
ATGAAAATGCTACGTCTATGTTGGTTTGACCCGGATCTCTCTCTATTAGATGACATAACATGCAAGTGACAAAGGGTGGATGAATTGATAATTTTGGCCCAGGTTTATGAGGACCATGATGTACTTCAACATTATTGTGGTTCCACATGAACTTGTTACCTGGTGTGAGTAAATTTTTTAGCGTGCGATTCAGATTGCGCAATGTGAGTTAGTCCTGGTTCTCAGTCCCATGGTCCATGCTACTTGAACCATTTGCATGTGCCTAGTGGCCATTATCACATTTGTTATGAGAAAAGTGTGTTTTTGCAAAAAATTTGTGACGTGTCATGTGCAATGTTCCCTCATTTGGGTTGCTCATGCACATGCAAAGCTCAACATTTTGCATCATTGGTCGTATCGCCACTTTAACTCATTCAACCTTTATGAAGGATATCTCTCGGCTAGTTTTTGAACAGGTAGAGTTTGAGTGTTGGGTTGTTATGAATGCAGGAGTCTAAGAATTGCGTGCTTAAAACAAAACTTCCTCGTTCGGCTCTCAAGAATGAGATTAAATTTGCGGCACAACAAACACGACCTGAAGAAGATACGCATGTGCATGTAGGATGGGCACGGGAAAATGCCGATTGCGATATCTCCTATGGTTTGTGCGATTGGATATTTTTCAACTACAATTCACAAAAGAATATCCTCACGCTCCTAAATCAATCAAAACATAATCATGGGCCAGTTTTGAAAGTTAACACGTATTCATGATATGAATTTAGGCGGGAGTAGGGTCTTACAGAAGTTATCCCCTATCTTGTTCACATTAGGATGTCAATTGTAGACAAGAAGCGTGGTTGGTTTGCTTTATGTCCACAGTCCCTCACTCTTGTTTTGTCTCCCCTTCACTCTCTCTATTACCAGAAACAATAACCCTTATCGTGCACATGATTCCTAAAATCCATTTCAAATTTCGCAATGGAAGGTCTCTAATGTCTCCAAGTTTGTTTTTCATGTAGCTTTCTTCCACCTCATGTGGCCAATGGGTAAAGACCATCCACACCGTCCCCCATATCTCAATGTCTAGACTTATTTTTAAAATAAAATTCTAATATTATATGTCTATTTTTTCTTATGGTGGAATGGTTTCTACAGCTCCTTCATGTAGGTGGAATGTTTCGAAGATTAATTAACCACAAGCCACCTTGTTGCGAACAGAAATCAAGCATAAATAGGATGAATTGGAGATATCATGCAAATTCTTCATGTTCCGAATTCCCTAATGTTCAGTACTTATTGTCATTATGGAAAATTGGGAGGTGGTGCAGAATATGGTATGGTCTCATCCTGCTGTGGCCTGTCCTCTTTAGCTGGTAAAAGGAATGACGAACGAAATGGCCAGCAAGCCGGAGCGAAACTTACGGGTTGCATTTATAAACCCAATAGCAATGTTTTCCCGGTCGGCTGACCAATGGATTCTCTGCACGTGGTCAGCTCAGACGAGCTGAACATCTCTGACAGGCCAGTGAACTTTCAGTCTGACATCGGCGTTGTGGATTGCTCCTTCGATTAACTTTCAATCTTCCGGAGTTTCTGTTTACAACTGCGCAAGTCACATGGTTTGTTCCACTCTTCAGAAACCACTCCCCGCATGGACAGCTGAAATTCGCCATTTCAATCGTTTCTTTGTATTACTACGAGGAGGCAAACACCTCAACTAGACCGCGTCCCGTCGACAAAAGTCAAGAATTTAAAAATCGACTTTGGTGTCCAAGTTCCAGGGGTCGAAACCTTCAAGTTATAAGTTCTTTAGAAGAAGAAAAATGGGATTGACCAAAAAGACCAATATACAATGCAACCTTGAATCAACCACATGTATTTAGAGGCTGACATTAAACGCATGTGAACAGATCTGTGTGGAATGATCCAAAAAATGCAATATTTACAACTTCCAGACCTTCAACCCTCCAAAACATCAACTTCCGTGTACTTCACAACATCATAATTGTCTAATTAGATAGAGATTCCATTAGATTGACATAGGCAAAGTCCTCTTTACATATGAGGAAAAACCATGCATTATTATCCTGGTCACAAAAACTCATCGTCAATTGGATTCTTCATTCATCAAGATATTTCAAAAAATTTCACATGATATGATTATATCAACAAATATTTGTGCAGTTAAAGATTTTTTTCAAACTTGTGTAGATAAAAAACTCACTTATCATGGATCAAGAATCAAATTCATCAAGAAGGCCCTTATAGCTTGGTATAAATGGTGTGCATCAGTTAAATCCAAACAATTCAAATATAGTTTTGCGTCAAAGCTATGAGGATTTTCATGACCAAATTTTTCACTCAAACCAAGAAGAAAACCTATTACATGTTTGTTTCTTTTTTTTTATCTTTGCCGTGAAATGACAAGGGACAATGGGAAGTCCTAGTAACAATGTCTAATAAAATCTTGAAATACCTTTCGATTTCACATACAAGCATATTGATGTTTTTAAAATACATTATGCATCCCCATTTCTTCATGTTAAGAGAATTATATGTAACATTACGATATTTTGAAGCTTTTCATGTGCTTGTAAAGTAATAATGAAGTCTAAATGATCCTTTTGATTTAATTTAACTTCTATCATGTTATTTTTCATGGGTTTATTATGAATTTTTTTCATTTTATGTTTTTTCTGTTGTAATGTAACAATTACAAAACTAATGTTTCACACCATAATGGAAAAAAAGCAAAGAAAAACTCATTCACAATCATGGATGAAACTTGCAGCCTCAATTGTTTACATATTTCAATGGAACAAACGCACTAATCTTCCAAAACAAAAGAGGAGAAGTTTTTGGTGAAAAATGAGATGATGAAAACGATTTTGATGGAAGAATATTGAAAACTTTCAAGTTGTTTTATATGTGCACTTTTTTACGTTGTCATTGTTAAGATTTGTTTCTCACTTTAATGAGTGCAATTTTATCTAAAATTTGTATGATAAATCATTGGGAAGTTCCTCCCCAAAGTTTTTCGTTTTCATTTTTGAACAATGATAAAAATAAATGGAAGTTATGATCAATATTTTTAATAATTATATTCATTATTTTAAGATGTTAGTTTCCTCAATGTAAGATTTGTACTCCTTTTCAACTATTATAATCTAAATCTTAGGTCAATGAAAAATATTATTTTTTCATTTTAACATATGGATTCTTTCTATTGTAAAGCAAAGGAAAAAACATGCATTTATTTTGTGAATGGAGAAACATCTTCATTTTGAGGCAATCACGTTTGTTTTATGAACATGCTTAATTGAAAAAAAAAATGAGAAAAATGATAGTTGAGGGAGGAGTGACCATACATCCAAAAAATTCTTCATTTCTATTGCCATATCCACGTTTCACAAATTAACCACGCCACATCTATTTTTGGAAGTTTTTGCTTCTTCATTAACAGTGTATCCATCGAGTATGCAAAAAAGATGTCATATCCAAATGTACACGATTTATCAACGCAACATTCCATCTAATGAGAATATGCTAACATTTTTTGGTATGAAATAAATACTACAAAACCCTTTGTTTATCGGTTTTGGACCTACTCTCAAAGGTTTGTGAGAATTTTGAGTGGGGTGTCTAAATCACCCCATGCATTGAAGGAGAACTTGTTAGGCCTCGCTATCACGAGGCCTATCAAACGCCCGCATAACAATGAAACCCACAAGCTTTGAATTTAATTTGGGATAAGGTTTGACAACTATTTGCATGGATGAAAATGGTATTGCTTAAGAAAAACGTTTTTGAAAAGGTGTTTTTGCTTGTTTGCTATCATGTGATTACCCTTTTTGTTTTGATTCTTGGACTAAAAAAATCCCATTGAAGATGTAAGGTCTTATTTTTGTGCAGGCTTTGCTAGCGTAAGCATAGAATACCCTACATTTGTGAATGGGGGATTTTGAATCAATGAAAAAGGGAAAATGCTCATATTTTGATCATGATTACTACAAGGGGGGGGGTGGATTATAGCCAGGGGGTGAAGCATGACATCCTTACTTTGCTGGATTGGCAATTTGAGTGGTTTCTAGGGCATGGCCATCAAAATGGGTATGTCATCATTTTTTTCACTGTTTTTATATGGCTTGCTTTATGTCTAACTCAAGGATATCTCATGTTTTTACATATGCGGATATATTAGCATAATCACCTTATGTATTTCGTTTAGGTTGATTTGACATTGTATGGAAGTTAGATCAAATAGTTATAGGATGAGGAAGTTGTGGATGCCTCCTGTGAACAAGGCTAGAAAACAATAGAGATGAATTGCTTGGTTTCCTCAAGATTCAAATGAATTTCCCAATTTCTTTCCTTTACAGATAAATATAGAATGAATATCAAGGAAATGGCTTCATGTGGATGAGAGCGTATGTTGTGACTCTTATTTTGTAGGTATATAGAAAACATTGGCTTTTCGTGCTCTCTCACGTTGTATGCGTTCAGACGGTGCCTAGTNTACTACGAGGAGGCAAACACCTCAACTAGACCGCGTCCCGTCGACAAAAGTCAAGAATTTAAAAATCGACTTTGGTGTCCAAGTTCCAGGGGTCGAAACCTTCAAGTTATAAGTTCTTTAGAAGAAGAAAAATGGGATTGACCAAAAAGACCAATATGCAATGCAACCTTGAATCAACCACATGTTTTTAGAGCCTTACATTAAACGCATGTGAACAGATCTGTGCGGAATGATCCAAAAAATGCAATATTTACAACTTCCAGACCTTCAACCCTCTAAAACATCAACTTCCGTGTACTTCACAACATCATGATTGTCTAAATAGATAGAGATTCCATTAGATTGACATAGGCAAAGTCCTCTTTACATATGAGGAAAAACCGTGCATTATTATCCTGGTCACAAAAACTCATCGTCAATTGGATTCTTCATTCATCAAGATATTTTAAAAATTTTCACATGATATGATTATATCAACAAACATTTGTGCAGCTAAAGATTTTTTTCAAACTTGGGTAGATAAAAAACTCACTTATCATGGATAGAGTATCAAATTCATCAAGAAGGCCCTTATAGCTTGGTATAAATGGTGTGCATCAGTTAAATCCAAACAATTCAAATATAGTTTTGCGTCAAAGCTATGAGGATTTTCATGACCAAAATTTTCACTCAAACCAAGAAGAAAACCTATCACATGTTTGTTTCTTTTTTGTTATCTTTGCCGTGAAATGACAAGGGACAATGGGAAGTCCTAGCAACAATGTCTAATAAAATCTTGAAATACCTTTCAATTTCACATACAAGCATATTGATGTTTTTAAAATACATTATGCATCCCCATTTCTTCATGTTAAGAGAATTATATGTAACATTACGATATTTTGAAGTTGTTCATGTGCTTGTAAAGTAATAATGAAGTCTAAATGATCCTTTTGATTTAATTTAACTTCTATCATGTTATTTTTCATGGGTTTATTATGAAATTTTTTTCATCGTATGTTTATTCTGTTGTAATGTAACAATTACAAAACTAATGTTTCACACCAAAATGGAAAAAAGCAAAGAAAAACTCATTCACAATCATGGATGAAACTTGCAGCCTCAATTGTTTACATATTTCAATGGAACAAACGCACTAATCTTCCAAAACAAAAGAGGAGAAGTTTTTGGTGAAAAATGAGATGATGAAAACGATTTTGATGGAAGAATATTGAAAACTTTCAAGTTGTTTTATCTGTGCAATTTTTTACGTTATCATTGTTAAGATTTAATTCTCACTTTAATGACCGCAATTTAATCTAAAATTTGTATGATAAATCATTGGGAAGTTCCTCCCCAAAGTTTTTCGTTTTCATTTTTGAACAATGATCAAAATAAATGGAAGTTATGATCAATATTTTCAATAATTGTATTCATTATTTTAAGATGTTAGTTTCCTCAATGTAAGATTTATACTCCTTTTTAACCATTATAATCTAAATCTTAGGTCAATGAAAAATATTTTTTTTCATTTTAACATATGGATTCTTTCTATTGTAAAACAAAGGAAAAAACATGCATTTATTTTGTGAATGGAGAAATATCTTCATTTCGAGGCAATCACGTTTGTTCTATGAACATGCTTCATTGAAAAACAAAATGAGAAAAATGACAGTTGAGGGAGGAGTGACCATACATCCAAAAATTTCTTCATTTCTATTGCCATATCCACGTTTCACAAATTAACCACGCCACATCTATTTTTGGAAGTTTTTGCTTCTTGATTAACAGTGTATCCATCGAGTATGCAAAAAAGATGTCATATCCAAATGTACACGCTTTATCAACGCAACATTCCATCTAATGAGAATATGCTAACATTTTTTGGTATGAAATAAATACTACAAAACCTTTTGTTTTTCGGTTTTGGACATACTCTCAAAGGTTTGTGAGAATTTTGAGTGGGGTGTCTAAATCACCCCATGCGTTGAAGGAGAACTTGTTAGGCCTCGCTATCACGAGGCCTATCAAACGCCCACATAACAATGAAACCCACAAGCTTTGAATGTAATTTGGGATAAGGTTTGACAACTATTTGCATGGATGAAAATGGTATTGCTTAAGAATAACGTTTTTGAAAAGGTGTTTTTGCTTGTTTGCTATCATGTGATTACCCTTTTTGTTTTTTTTCTTGGACTAAAAAATTCCCATTGAAGATGTAAGGTCTTATTTTTGTGCAGGCTTTGCTAGCGTAAGCATAGAATACCCTACATTTGTGAATGGGGGATTTTGAATCAATGAAAAAGGAAAAATGCTCATATTTTGATCATGATTACTACAAGGGGGGGGGGGGTGGATTATAGCCAGGGGGTGAAGCATGACATCCTTACTTTGCTGGATTGGCAATTTGAGTGGTTTCTAGGGCATGGCCATCAAAATGGGTATGTCATCATTTTTTTCACTTTTTTTATATGGCTTGCTTTGTGTCTAACTCAAGGATATCTCATGTTTTCACATGTGCGGATATATTAGCATAATCACCTTATGTATTTCGTTTAGGTTGATTTGACATTGTATGGAAGTTAGATCAAATAGTTATAGGATGAGGAAGTTGTGGATGCCTCTCGTGAACAAGGCTAGAAAACAATAGAGATGAATTGCTTGGTTTCCTCAAGATTCAAATGAATTTCCCAATTTCTTTCCTTTACAGATAAATATAGAATGAATATCAAGGAAATGGCTTCATGTGGATGAGAGCGTATGTTGTGACTCTTATTTTGTAGGTATATAGAAAACATTGGCTTTTCGTGCTCTCTCACGTTGTATGCGTTCAGACGGTGCCTAGTATAATCAAAGCTGTACTCGGTAGTTGAGTTCGTTTCTATAGGTGCAGTAGTATTTGATTATACCATTCCTCCCAAGGTTTGTAGGCTTCATCCAGTACCAGTGACGTTTCGCGTTCGTGCAGCCTGACTATCGTCGTCAGAGGCGACGGCGACCTACCTGCGATCGACGGCGTGGTAACACCTCCCCCGATCTCGTCCATCTCGCCGGCCACCCCACAATGCGCATAATTCTCTCACGTCTGCGCTTCCGTCGCTCCTATCGCTCAAGTCGCTCCTGTCTCTTACATCGATTACAAATTTTGAACAGACGGGCGTTGCATGTATTTCTGCGCATGCATTCCCACAAGAAAACATGCGTGGGCCCGTATGGCTCCTGTTTACAAAATAACCCTATAGGCAATTGTTAAAGTCAAGTGACTGAGTGATTGATCTAGTTTAAGAGTGAGAGCGTTAGCTCGTGAGTCAATGAGAGAGAGTGAGTTTCGTTTGAGTGAGCACGTGATTGGGTGAGTGAGTGATTGAGTGAGTGAGTGAGTGAGTGAGTGAGTGAGTGAGTGAGTGAGTGAGTGAGTGAGTGAGTGAGTGAGTGAGTGAGTGAGTGAGTGAGGGAGAGTGAGTGCGAGTGAACGACTTTAGTGTACATAATTTCGTAGAGCCATGTGAGTTATCAACTAAATTCGAACCCAGTTCCACCCATCCGCTGTTTGACCGATGTTTTAACCACATATCAAAAGAATCTATTACTTGAAATCAGAAATGGTTCAAAATTATTGTAACTGCCATAAAAATTTGTTTTCTTACATAAAAAAAGCGTTCAAATGTTTTATTTTATTCTCATTTGATTTTTGTTTCTTCCACTCAAGTACCCAGTTTATTATATTTCCTGAAAGGGTTTTTGAATTCATATTCAATGGATTCATGCATAGGAAAAAACCGATTCTCTTCCATACTAAAACATAGAATGGTGTTGAAACTTCCACTTGATTTCTCCTCTATGCAACACCAGTTCATAATGTTTCTATGTTTAAATTTTGTAGACTTCCCTAACTGAAAAAATGATTTTTAAAGATTTTTTACAAGTGCATTGTTTTTTTTTTCAGCCAATAACAAATGGTTTTGTTTCATTTATTTCAAGAATTTTTTCTTTCATTGTGTTTTTGTGATGGAACAAACTTGGTTCCCATCACCGTAGTATTTTTTTCATTATTTGTTTTGGAATTAGGTAAACATTCTTAGTGACCACAAAGCTTGGGAGCGTTTTCCAACAGATGGAATCCACGGGCAATCTCAAAAAGCATAAAAAATGGCTAATAACATGCAAAATACTTCATAAGGGACTTTTCTGAATAGTATAAAGTGTTTATCATCTCCAAAATTTCCTCTTTTCCTATCATTTTTTAGAGAGGAGGAACATGTGTTGGTTCTTCAGTTCTCTTTCATTTCTGAATAAGAAATAAATAATTTAATGTGTAAAAAAGTGGAAAATGAATAAGGAAAGGATTATGGTGGTTTTTTCTCAATATATTTCTGAACATATTAGAGTCAGTGTTACATTGTGGACGTTCAAAGTATCCATTTTTCTTTAAAAATTTGGTGATGAGTGGTAGGATAAGAATGATTAAAGGGATTGAAATGTTAGATCACATTCCCTTTTCCTCAAATGATTCAAAAATGAACATGAGGGGGCTTTCATGGCTGATAACATGGGTCATCTACGTTTCTTACTATTTTCAAGCACGCTACTTATTCTTTGTATTTTTTAGAGACTAAATATCATGAATAAGTATATATCTTGATCATTGTGTGTTGTGTTTTATTTTATGTTTTCCAATATATTTTTTATTGTTTTTATTGAAGCACACACAAGGTCATGAAGACCAGAATTACGGTTTTCAAGAATGTTTGTGGTATGAATTTAAAATGTGTAAGGATGTGAGCTGAGTTTTATCCATTTTTTTAATCCATTTTTTTTACAATAAGAAAGCTTGTTTACTTGGGTTTATGTGAATACAAATAATAGGTGGCGGCCTTAATGTAAGGAATTGAAAAAATTCTGGTTTGATGCCAAAAATTAACTCTTTTGTTCATAGTAATAGATAAAAGTTTTCCACAATGATCTAGAAGAGAAAGTCAGTAGGTAGGGTTGTTGTGTTCTCCATGTGAGTGATTTTGATTGACGACATATTAGTGTAGCGAGAGAATTGATTTTCATCTAGGAGTGGTAAGAGTCTTATTCTATCTCACAATGAGTTACTCTCTTGGAAATATTCTCTTTCACCTATTCTAATACACACATCATCCGTAATAGTGTTGCATACGTGATTTGTGACATAATCTATGTCATAAAAGACCTTCTAAATGGGGAATATGAATAATGTTATTCAAAGGATAATAATTTATTGGGGAATGAAAAAAAATCCCCTTTTTCTGATTTAATATGATATGAAGAGGAATGTAAACTTAAGGAACTTCTTTTAACATGGATATGGCACAAAATAAATCGATGAAGTAGGATATGCATTGATTTCATTCATGAATTACAAATAATATTTCTTCTCCTCAATCACATGAGAATCCATACATTTCATGATACTTCATCATCTTCACAAATTTGCAGATCTCTAATTCCTCCTTCATTCTGACCCTTTCTCAGTGCACCATTGTTTACTCATCTCTTGTATTTTCTATGTTTCTCATTTTTATTTAAGCTTGCGTTTAGTTTATCTCAGAAACAGGACTGGTTTTTTCTTGTACGGTGTCCCAATCTCGCCACACTTGTANTAATCACATGAGAATCCATACATTTCATGATACTTCATCATCTTCACAAATTTGCAGATCTCTAATTCCTCCTTCATTCTGACCCTTTCTCAGTGCACCATTGTTTACTCATCTCTTGTATTTTCTATGTTTCTCATTTTTATTTAAGCTTGCGTTTAGTTTATCTCAGAAACAGGACTGGTTTTTTCTTGTACGGTGTCCCAATCTCGCCACACTTGTAATGTGGAAAGTGGATTGCTCATGGCATAGTTGACAGTGTACTTAGTTTGTACGTTCTGCATATCATAGAAATCTGGCATTATTTGTTTTGAGTTTCAACAACACGGGACTGCTCATCGCTCTCTTTCTCTCGATAGCATAAGCCGTTTGCCGTATCATCGGCCATCATGTGGCCGTCGGATGGCGGAAGCGTTGGTGCCTTCCAGTGGTGGGAAGCACGCTGAGCCTTCTCTTGCAGCCGCCTGGAGTTCCCTGGGACAAAAAGGCTGACCGCTTGTGCGCAACTTGCGACCGACTGACCTTCCGGCGGGCTGAACTTCCCCCTCCCCAAGCGCTCCAGTGGGAAAAGCAGACCGCGGACGAAGGCGGCGTGCTCATGATCCCTCCTGCCGGATGAAGGTTCGCTACACCTCGCAACGAGTCCCTCCTACCGCCTCCGCCGTCCAGCAACAAGTCACAAGTCTGGAAGGATCATCGAGCGAAGTGAAATGAGCAAGCGCATCGCTTCTTTCCCTTCTGCCCACCTCGGAGAACCCACCGGCTCCAACTCCCGATCCTCGCACCTCACCTACTCTCCCCATCACACTTTGTCCTCCCCTCCCGTCCAGCCCGCTTCCTTCAGCTCTTAAGGGCTGGGCCCATCCATCACATTTTACATACCTTCACCGGTCTTCCCCTTCCTCCCCGAACATTTGGAGGGACGAGTCGGTGCGCCATGGCCCCATTGCGCTATGGGCTGCGTGCTACTCCCCAGGGGGCGGAGGGAGAGGCGCGGCCGCGAGAATTCGACAGCTTCGGAGCGCCAAGGCACGAAGTCCTGTCGGCTTCGCCTGACGCCGCTCAGGATGGCGAGGGAGCGGCGGGCGGTCCGATAAAGGTGTGGTCGGACGGTACGCCAGAAGAGTGGGCGAGAGCGGCAGGGAAGAGGGAAAATGCAGCGGATGAGACGGCGGCGCGGATTGGGAGGGGGCAGACGGCAGCAACAGATATGAGCGCCGCGGCGTTCGTAGACGACGCGGCGGAGATGTCACCGACGATGCCACGGCGTCCGACAGCGCCGCGGGGACCGTCGGACACGACGACGACGACGACGACGGTTACAACTCCGGACCGCGATCGAAGCGTTCCTAACGACCAGAGCCAGCCGCCTCTATGCCCGCGGGACGGCCACGGTCTCGAAACCGAACGGCGCTCCGATCTGACAACGGCATCAGCGTGTGCGACAATGATACTCGCGCGGTCCGTGATGGCCAGACGGAGGCCGTGCAGGTGTCGCTCCACGGCGTCGCCCGCGGCTGGCGTCGCGGCCTCGCCGCGGCTAAGGATGCTGCTGCTGCAGCTGCTAGCGGCCATGCTGCTAATGTCTCCACCGTCTGCGCAGCTGCGGCCGATGTCCGTCGCTGGCCTGACGCATAAGGGCAAGACCGGCGGCGGCGGCGGTACCAGCAGCATGAAGGGCACTGGATTTACGACAAAACGGTTGGATGTCGAGGACATCCACAACACCAGCGGCAGCAACAGCAGCAGCGGCGGCGGCGGCGGCGGCAGCACTAGCAGCGGGGTCGGTAGCAGCAGCAGCAGCAGTGGCAGCAGCAGCAGCAGTAGCAGCAACAGCAGAAACAACGGCTCTGTGAGTTCGGTAGCGGGAGCAGGCCCCAGCGCACCCCAGGCCGGCAGTAGCACGGCCGCTGCAGCAGGAAATGGGAAGGCTCGGCCGCAGGTTGGTACCCTTGTGCGTGTGTGGACTGTGTGGACTTGTGTGGCTTTGTGCGGACTTGTGTGGCTTTGTGCGGACTTGTGTGGCTTTTTGCGGACTTGTGTGGCTTTGCGCGGACTTGTGTGGCTTTTTGCGGACTTGTGTAGCTTTGTGCGGACTTGTGTGGCTTTGTGCGGACTTGCGTGGCTTGCGTTGCTGAGCCTGTGCGTTCAGCTGCTACTGCACTGCTGCGATCCCTGCTTCAGCTGCTGCTGGTTGAAATGGGCTGTCAGTCACACTGCTGTGTGTGCACTGCTGTGTGTGCACTGCTGTGTGTGCACTGCTGTGTGTGCACTGCTGTGTGTGCACTGCTGTGTGTGCACTGCTGTGTGTGCACTGCTGTGTGTGCACTGCTGTGTGTGCACGCCAAACCACGGCAAACAAGAGCACTCTCGCTCTCGACGTCGATGCGCGTGAGTGACTGCTGACTCAAATTTCACGTCGGGGTTCACTTGGGGAGAGCATTCTGCGGTGGAAGATGTGTGGATGGACAGATGGGGACGAACTCGACGGGCAAAGGTGAGACGGCAAATGACTCGCGCGCCTCGACGTTGAGAGCGCCTCGGTGTTGAGAGCGCTTCGACGTTGAGAGAGTGGGGTTGCTCTTGTTTGCCGAGCTTTATTGTGCACAACTCTGTGTTCACCTGCAAAGGCCAACAGCCGCAGCCAGCAAGGCTTTTTCTTTGGGAACGCGGTTTTATCCTTGCTGCTGCGAGTGCTGCCCTCGCCAGGTGGCCACTGCTCGGCCACACTGGCGCACACAAATGGTTGCACATGAGCAGAGACAGCACGCCGGCACAAGTGAGCATGAGCATGAGCATGTGCAAATGCGCGTGTATGCATGTGCATGTGCATGTGCATGTGCAAATGCACATGTGCATGCATGTGCATGTGCATGTGCATGTGCATGTGCATGTGCATGTGCAAATGCACATGTGTATGCATGTGCATGTGCATGTGCAAATGCATATGTGTATGCATGTGCATGTGCATGTGCATGGGCATGTTACATCACAAATGGTGTGTCGCTTGTGTCATCAGCACATGGCAACCAAACCAATCTGGCACAGCCAACAGCAACGCTTGGCCCCCTCACCCCCTT
>SZWC01011508.1:67277-89075 GCA_023375785.1 Penium margaritaceum | reverse complement strand
ACCCCCCCCCCCCCCCCTCCCCCCTCCCCCTTAAACGTTCAAGAATCCCTCGAACGAGGGGTTTGTGAATCTTCAACGAAATTGTTGACATCAATATACTCTTGCATTGCATGAAGGATCAACATGCTGTGTTTTCTCATTGTTCATGGGTAGAGTGTCAATATACTCAAATCAACGGGAAGGGGATTCTTAACTTTCCAAGGACCGGGTAAGACGGTGTTATCTTTATCCTTCTGATTGCCGAGTAGCGCATACACACATTATAGTTTTGTGAGTAATCCCTACATGTACCCCAACTTCACAAACTTGAATTGAATACCAAGACGTTGCCCAAGTGTGAGTATCACCTTTACTAGTAGTCACGTTGTCACCCTTTTGAAGGGGACCATAAAAAACCAACAATATGAACAGAATTTCTGGAAGTATAGGTCACGACAGTTTGTCGCGATGATTGCACAATAAATGTGTGGTCATGTTAGTGTTTTGGTGACCTGGACTTGACGCCACTCACATGCAGGCAGACTACGGTGGTCGACCACCATGTTGACAATCTCAGCTTCACCTTGCACATTCCCATGTGCACACAAGAGTTTTCTCGGTGGCCAGATCACAACGGTCATTTTCTCGGCAACATCAACTTTGCCCTCCGCCAATGTAGTTCTGTATAGCTTGTTTTTCTCCTTCCGCTGTTTCTTTCCGTTTGTTAATCGGCCACCGAGCGTGATGTATCGCTGACAGGTTCTGTCTAGTTGCTGTTTGGACGCTCGTAGCTATTTTCTTGGATTTTCCCATAGACCAGCTGTCACGCAGCGTGCATTGACGCTGGCCGTACCGAGTGCGAAGGGGATATCCCTCCCGCTTGCTCGTATCTCTAAGTCTTATTCTTTCAACATGATCTTTGCCGTCTCTTTACCATTCTCAACGTCGTCTGTTGCGTTGTGTCCCTTGCGACCCACACTCTCACACAAGAGGGTCGTTTAAGGGGGTTTCTCCATTCCCTCATGGAATCAGAGCAGTTGAGAGACTGCACCCTCGCATTCCACCGTACAACACGCAGCAGCAGCTTCTTGCTAGGCTGGGTTGGGTTGGGTGGGGGTGAACAGATCTTGGCAACATGGCAGCCCTGAGCTCATGGCTCCCATCACATAGTACTCCAGAGGAGCCGGAGGCGGAACGCTGCCGAAATCTTGGCAACAGTCCTCTCGTTGCGGCTGTCCTCTCGGCAGCGACAAGCGCGCACAAATTCGGCCGTTTGACCCGAAGCACCTCTCCCTTGTAGGACACTCTCCCACAATCAGAGCATTCTTGCCGTGACAGCAACCGCAACTTCAGGTTGCGGCTTCCCCCTTTTCGCCCGTTCACCCTTTTGCGCCTTGGGCTTCTTCGCCCATCCACCGGCGACGGTGCTGCCACGGATGTGGCAGCACCGTCCCTGGTTTTGGCTTTCTTTGCCTCATCTGCGCAGATAGCCATCTCGGCTAGCGCAGCAGCTTGCCACGCAACATCTTGTAGTCACAGCTCGCAACAGTAGCAGCATTCGCAGCAGCATCACAACCGTTGCGGCTTCACCTTCAGCCGCAGCAGATATCGCGGCGCAGCCAACAGTGACTGGCTCTTCGGTCACCGAATCCCATCAACATGAAGGCCCCTCGAGCTTTGCGGTGACAAGCTCCGGGCTGCCAGGGCTGCCAAGCTGCGGACAACGCAAAATCAGAAACGGACTAAGGGTGTACCCGGGTCCTCTCCTCGGAAGCCTCTCTCGGGGCCACCCCTGCTGATCTCCACCTTTTTAATTTTATTTCATTTCCCTTTCTACTTTTGTTTATCTTCCTCTTTACCTCTCTCTATTTCATCACTTCTCCTCACTTCTCTTCTTACCCTCTGGGTCAAGACTCGGACATTTGGGGGATTGTCTCACTGCCTCGGGAGACCAACGGTTGTGGGGAGTGACCTAGGGCTCGTCAGACTTTTCACTTTCTCATAGGCCAACCCTGGGTTTTTCCCTTGGGTCTCGCACTTATTCCTAATTTTTTCATGATCTACCCATTTGCTTGCTACCCGGGTACCCGGATTCTCGTTCCAACACCCAAAACATCTCTCTGTTTTGCAGGTGGTGCCGTGAACACGTGGGCATTCTTCTCGTGCCCTTGGCTTCCTTTCTGTACCTCTTCGTTCTCTTCTCTCCTACTCTTGTGTTCTTTCACATTCTCTTCCCTTCGGTCAAGACCCCAGTGCTTGGGGACTCGTTCCGGCATTGTGGGAGATCATTCTCAGGTTCTCCTATCACTTGTCCTTTCTTTCTCTCCTTCCGTTCTCTCAGCATGGCATCGCCGGCGATGCCTCCATGTGGGGTCGCATGGACACCACCCTACTGGGTCCCCTCGTTCTATGGGCCACCCTCACGGTTCTACATAGCTCCTTCGTGGCTTCATGCACCTGCTCCCCAGGCATTCCCCTTCTCTCCTTCGACATCTATCTATGGGTCTGGCCCGCCAGACATGCGGTCTCCTTTGATCCACTCCGGGGGCTCTCTCCCTCCACCTTCACGCACTCGACCTACAGCCGTCTCCTCTGGTGTGAGTCTCGCGGTTGGGTGTGGAGGTCACCACTATGAGTCGGATGGAGCCCTTCGGGGAGCGTCGTTGGGTTGTCCGGTCGGTGGGGTGCATGGATTGGGGATTGGCAACATGTCGCTTACCCTCGTCGCTTCACAGCATGTCCTGAGTGTGTGCCACCTTCTGCTGGTTTCACTGGTAACGTTGCCGCATGTCATGTCATGTCACCTGCACGCGTGTCACGCAGATTCTGGATTATTGACTCTGGCGCCACGCATCATATGACATCGTCATGTCTCGGATTTGTGTCGTTGGGGCATGTTGGTGACGTGCGGTTCGTTCGTATAGGATCAAGACAAATGCTCCCGGTCCAGGGCGTTGGCGTTGTGCGATTTGTTGGACCTGATAGGGATGTGTTTCTGCCTGATGTGTTGTTCGTGCCCGCCCTTGAGGTCAGTCTGTTGTCTGTCACTACTCTTGATGATCAAGGTATGGATTTCGTAGCGTCTTGTGGTGTCGGCACTGTCTCCATTCAATCCTCTAGATGTGTTGTTCTTCGTGGTCTCTGGTGTGACAAACTATACCGTGTTCCATTGTTTTCACCCACTTCGACCTCTGCTGCATCTGCTCATGTCCATGTTGCTCCCTCACTCTCCCCTGAGCCCACTCCCTTGCTACATTGATGCCTCTACTACGTGCACACCACCGCCGTACGCAGCTTGCTTTGCCATCAGCCTACCGCTGGTTTAGACGCCGCTACCTTCTCGGCACCCTGCATTGCTGATTGCATGGATTGTGCACAAGGCAAAATGTACCGCGCTGGTTTCCCGTGTCTGTGTCACGCACCCACGAGCCACTCGCTCTCGTCCATGCTGGCGTGATGGGCCCCTTCCCGGTTGAGTTTCTCGATGGTGGTCGATACGTGTTTTGTCTCACTGATGACTATTCATGTTTCCGCTGTACTTACTCACTCCGCGTGAAGAGTGATGTTGGGCCTACGATCGAGTCTTGGCTCATCCAAGGAGAGCGTGCATGTCAACGCAAGTTGCGGGTGTTTTGCTCCGATCGTGGTGGTGAGTTCATTGGCTCCACTCTTCGCTTTCTCACATCACTTGGTGTTCGCTTTGAGTCGTCTGCTCCCTACACCCAACGGCAAAACGGTGTCTCCAAATATTGGAACCGCACATTGGCTAACGGTGTTTGCACCATGCTGCTTGAGTCTGGTCTCTCCGAAGCCTTTGCATATGAGGCCATGAAGTACATGCCTTGGGTGTGGAACCAGGTTCCTCATGCTCCACTTTCCCACCATGTCATACCATATGAGCGCTGGCATGGTCGCCGTGCTGACTTGCGTCTTGCTCATTTATGGGGGAGCGTCTCCTGGGCCTGGCTTCCTCAGGATCAACGTGATGGGAAAATTTCACGCCGCTGTCGTATGTGCCTTTTTCTTGGTGTCTCTTCGCAGTCCAAGGCTTGGTGCCTTTGGGATGATGATCGTGTGCATGTCATTGAGTTTGGTGACGCTCTGTTTTTTTAAAACAAGTTTGGTCGCGGCATCATCGACACTGTCACCTCACTTGCCCCTGCCACTTGTGTCAAGGGTTACTTGTGGGCCGGCTGGCCCGAGGGTACCATTTCCGTCCCCTCTCTTTCTCCTTCCTATGTCTCATTTCCTCTGTCCTCTGCCCCCACGAGTGCACCGTTGTCAACACCCTCGCCAGCCCCTGTGGTTGTGTCCTCTCTCCTTGTCGCCCCTGCTCCTGTACCTCCGTCCGGATCATCTTTGTCACCTACGTCTTCGTCAACATATCTCTCTCTACCTCAGGCGTCAACTCCTGTCGTGTCACCCGCTGTCGGGTCCCCTGCTATCATGCCTGCACCGTCGCCGTCCTCCTCTCCCCCATTACCGCATGCCTCCTTGCTGATCTTGCCACCTACCACTTCTACACCTTCGGCTGACTCTGTCCGGATTCCCTTGGCGACGGACCCACTCGCACCTTTACCGTTGTCCGACCCCCCTCCTTTCATTCATGCTCCTGGGGGCCGTCTCTGGCTCTTACAGTCGTGCTCTCATGCTGCTCCCTCTCTGGATCGTTGTGGTCCTTCCCGTTCTACCAGTCCTCCTCTTGCTCGTGGGCCGCTCTTCCTGGCAGTGGTCTCGATGCACTTGGACTGTCAGCCTGTATTGTCCAGCCAAACTCTGCAGCCAGCTGCTCTCTGCTTGAGGCTAAGTTCTCTCATGCTGTTGCTACCGCTGAGTGTGGTCGTGTCTCTAACCCCGTCTCTGTCGCCACTGTCCTGACATCTCATGGTTCTACAGCACTCCCGCCTGACCCGGACACATTCCGTCAAGCGCATTGTGCTCCTAATGCAGTCCTCTGGGAGCAAGCCATGCGTGAGGAGCTCAATGCCATCACAACTTATGGGGTCTGCGAGCTCGTGGATCTTCCACAAGGTCGTAAGGCTATAGCTGCACGTTGGGTGTACAGGCACAAGCGCAAGCCAGATGGCGTCATTGAGTGCTACAAGGCTCGTCTGACGGCCAAAGGGTTCTCCCAACTGCCGAGCGTGGACTCCGATGCCACTTTTGCCCCTGTTGGGAAGTACACCATTGCCAAAGCCCTCTTGAGCCAGGTGGCCCACCATGGCTGGGAACTGCACCAAATGGACATCAACAATGCGTTCTTGCACGGTCGTCTCGATGAGGAGATCTATCGTGCCCAGCCGCCTGGCTTTGACGACGGCTCCGGCCGCGTCTGGCGCCTCCGCAAGGCATTGTATGGGCTCAAGCAGACTCCGTGCTGTTGGAACCTCGATGTATCAGCCGCCCTTGAACGCGGTGGTTACCATCGCAGTTCAGTTGATCCTACCCTGTTCTTTAGTGCCCCTACTACACCGTTTGTCACCGTCCTCGTCTACGTGGATGATCTCCTCATTGCCTCCCCGGATCCACAGGCTATCCAAGAGGTCAAGGATCTCCTCCACTCTACGTACATAATGAAAGATCTCGGCCGTGCACGCGTCTTCCTGGGCATGGAGATCGAGCGCGACCGTCAGCATCGTATGCTCATTGCGCACCAGGCCGGGTACGTCCGCACTCTCGGGGAGGGGTTCGCCGATCTCCTGGCCATTGTTCCCCATGCGTCCACACCCATGACCCCCGCTGGCCAGCGCCTTCTGAAGACCGCTGACCTTGTGCGGTTGGGGGGGTTGGTGGACGTCACAACCTACCTCCAGGTCATCGGGTCTGTGATGTTTCTTGGCACTACCACATGTGCTGATGCTGCCTCTGCTGTCCACTTCTTGTCCCTGTTCTCCGAGTGCCCGCGTCGCCTCCATCTTGAGGCGGTGTTGCGTGTTGTCGGCTACATTGTCTCCACACCCCGTCTTGGCCTCTGTTTTCGGGCACAGCCTTGTGCCGTTGTTGATGGATACACAGACAGCGATTGGGCTCAGGACCGTGATATGCGTAGCCGATCGGATTACATCTTCGTCATCGGTGGCACCGTAGTCTCTTGGAAGAGTGGTAAGCAAGGGTGTGTTGCACGCAGCTGGACTGAGGCCGAGTATGTCGCTCTCGGTGCAGGTGTTTGTGAGAGCATTTGGTTGTTTCGCGTTATGCAGCAACTGCGCCAGCCCATTCGCTCAATCACTCTTTGCTGCAACAATGAAAGCACTCGCCATATTGCTGAGCACGATGGCATGCATCACAATCGCACAAAGCACATCAACATCCAACATCACTTTGTGCGTGAACGCATTGCGTGTGGCAATGTGCACCTGATTGGAGTTAACACGCGTTGGCAGCGGGCTGACTTTCTCACCAAGGTGCTCTGCAGGGGGAAGTTCAAGATGGCTGTGCTTGCTATTGGTCTCCAGTCTGTTCGTGCCGACCCCGGTTGATATGTCCGTTCTCGTACTACTGTGGCTCCTTGTACTTGCTTGAAGCTCACTGTCAATAGGGGTGTCCCTTGTGCGCTTATGGTGTCTGGCGTCTACGCGTCATGGGGGGGTGTTGTTATGTCATTGTTTTGGTGACCTCAGGACTTGACGCCACTCACATGCAGGCAGGCTACAGTGGTCGACGACCATGTTGACAATCTCAGCTTCACCTTGCACATTCCCATGTGCACACAGGAGCTTTCTCGGTGGCCAAATCACAATGGTCATTTTCTCGGCAATGTCAACTTTGCCCTCCGCCAATTTAGTTCTGCAGAGCTTGTTTTTCTGCTTCCGCTGTTTCTTTCCATTTGTTGCTCGGCCACCCGAGTGGGACGTATTGCTGACAGGTTCCGTCTAGTTGCTGTTTCGACGCTGGTAGCTTTTTTCTTGGATTTTCCCATAGACCAGCTGTCACGCAGCGGGCACTGACGCTGGCCGTACCGAGTGCGGAGGGGATATCCCTCTCGCTCGCTCATTATATCTCTAACTCTCATTCTTTGAGCAAGATCTTCGCCGTCTCTCAACCATTCTCAACGTTTTCTGTTGCGTTGTGTCCCTTACGACCCACACTCTCACACAAGACGGCGTTAAAGGGGATTTCTCCATTCCCTTAAAATGTGCAATCGCGACAAGCTTGCTAACATGTTTTGTGACCAAACCTAGGAGGTCGTACAATTCTTGACAAATGGCGACCTCTCATAATAAACATGTTGAAAAACACACAGGATTAAATGCGTCATGGATATCTCCACCGTTCTTTCTAAACACATGATGGAAATGATTAAAACAGTGAAAACAAGTCATTAACTTGAAATGAAGAAACGACATAGCTTCGAAATGCGCTGTGAGCCATGGGAAATCGGGTAAGGAAAGACCACTCTGACGATGGAGGATGGTCATTTAGATTTACAACGATAAGTTTTTTTGAGCTCACCAAAGCCTCTCGATGCTAAGTCCAAGCTTCTCAATTACATTTGGATATTGGTGACCTCACCACTCTTCCTTGTCGTTCCGTGCACTTTCTCATGTTGAACGGGGAGAAGTGTACACACCAAAGAGTTGCAGATCCACTTTGCAGTTGTGCTAGCAGAACACTGCAATCGGTAGTGAACCTCCGTTTTCTCGTTCAGCTTGCCAAAGCGAGCGATGAGTGCTTGGGTGAACTCGCGCCAGTTGGATGGGGATGTTCTTGATGATTTCCAGGTCGGGTGAACCTGCTCGAGAGATAGTACGCCTGATGCCGACGATGCGGTAGCCGTTGGGTCCGCGCCTACGGCTGCCTGTTGCCGTTGGATGGCTATGAGATCGGCCCACCAACTTAAAGCCGTGCCCTACAAAAGTGAGGCTGCGAGGTTCATCTTCTGTTCGTCGGAGTGAACCCAAACAGTGGTGAAGTATACCTCCAAACTCATCAGGAAGATCTAGACCGTCGGTCCCTTGTGATATGCAGGATCAAATGGCTCAAGAAGTCCTGGACGAATTGAGGATCCGCCGATGTGAATTCGATCGGCGAGTACCACTTCTGGCGCTCTTGAGTCAAGGATTTTGGCGGCGTACTGTTACAGTTGTTCCATGAGCGTTCGTTGAAACGCTTCCATTTGCGCCAGCTGGCCAGTCAGCTCCGCAATCTTCTCTTGTGTCGTTAATGGAGTCGTGTTAGTTGGTGGTGCAGGCGGGATTGGCATGTAATTCATGCCTGAATCTAGATTGGTTGCGCTAGTCAAAGTGCCAGCCGTCATCCGCTCATCCCCCTCGATGAGGTTGAAGGTCCTTCGCGGGGTACCTTCTGCCATCGCCGGTGTCTTCGCCGGTTACCGCTGCTGTCACTGGGTTCAATCACTCTGTGCGCCAACTTTGTCGCGAGGTCTGCGAACTTATCGTCAGTGGAGATGCGCTGGAAGACACGTGCGGGTCTTGAGTTGATGTAGAAAATAATCTTGTGTTCCGCTCGGGCCGATGCCATCAGATACCAAGTGTTTCGCTGGCGGAAGTGAAGTGGTTCCTAATTGGAAACAGAGTTTGTCACTTTTCACAGGATTGGGGTCAGTTGGGTATTGTTGAGAAGCGGAAAGCATACTTTGTTGTTGTAAGCTTCGAAACTCGACAGTGTATATACAAATGGTGAGAGCGAGAGAATGAGGCTCCGTCGAGCCGTTTGGTAATTTGGCGGTTCGCAAGACGCGACGCCGTGCTGTAATTCGTTGCTTCGAGAAGTCCCTCATTGGTTCGACAAGGGGCTTTGAGATCAAATTTGAGGTTCGCGAGGTTTGTTGAAGTTGGTGGAGATATCGTCGTTCGTAGTCTCAAAACATGAGGAATCGCCGTGAGTGGGTTTCGGCGAGTTTAGTAAGTGACCGGAAAATGGTTGTCAACGTGCGTGGATTCCGGGGCATTCCAAGGAATTCCCTCCAAGCGCGGAAAAAAGTAGCTGCGACTAAGTCGCGAAGTGGACCAGGAATAGCAAAGCAAAAAATAGGCCGCTCGTGGATTTTGGGCCTCTTGTATGCCCATCGGCATAACACCATATCTCCTTCTTCACACAACATTTTCTGGAGGGGGCTCCGATTATGACTACATTTAAGGCGTAAAGAACAAGTGTGTGGATATGCCGGAGGACAATCATCCACAAAATGGAATTGTTAACCCTTCTCCTGGCTTAGAGGCCTAAACCAGAACTACTACAAAACCAGTGGAAAATTACTATGACAGGTGTATGTCTTGTAATGATGTCATATAGTACATATCATTCCAAATGTATTTCACCAATGTCAAATCATCAAGATATCAAAACACAATTATTAACAGATTAAATCATGCTTGTACATTGAGTTCATATAATACGAATTATTCTCTTGGAAGTTTCCTGAAGCAAATCCTGAATTCATAAATCTTCTGATGTAAACATTTGACCTGATTAACTATACCTCGGGAGAGGATGGGTTGAGCGAGGAGACAGTAGAAGCAAACTAAATGAGGGGTTTCATGAGGAAGTTTGTTTCTGGATGGTAGTAGAGCCACTCTTGATGTACACTAGTACATCATCAATTTTTTGGTTTGATGGAGAGCTTGGAGGGATCGGACATGAGGGGGTAAGAGGCGGGGGAAAGGGGTATGAGACATAGACGTTGTATGACAAGAATGTATGTGATCATGTTCAATAGGATGATACTAATATGTGGTATAATTTTCATTGGTGTACGTAGTGGAGGTCTGCATGGTGGGTGGAAGAGGGCTAAATAGGAGGGCGTGAATGAAAATTTATGAGGCTCCACATCTTGACAGTAGTAGAGCTACTATTCATGTTCAATAGTGTAGCCAATTTCTTGGTTTCCTAGAAATCTTTCATGGATTGGGTGGAAGGGAGTGATATCTGGAGAAGAAAAGGAGGGTATGAAGAATGGAAGTTGTATTAGAAGAATGCATGAGATAGTGTGCATTTAGATTATCTTGTGTATGTGTTTTTTTCACAACTATATGTAGTATACCATTTTTTGTTCTTTCTTTGTTTCATTCTTTAATTGATGTGTTCCTTGATTTCATCCACGGTTTACACAAGATACTTATTTTGGCATTTTCTTTGATATTTCTGAATGAAAACATGAAATCTTTGAGTTCGATAATTGGTCTTAGTTATCGCAATCGTAAAGGAAGGATTGTTGTTGTCCACAATTGTCACGTGGAATCACGGCATGCGTAGGTGCAACTTTGGTTTGATGTGAATATCTGACATGTCAAATACTTGCTTTTGATTTTTCACACCTTCTTGGCAGATCATTGCTTCACAAAAGTTGGATGTGGAGTGACAATCCTCGGTAGATATAGGGCATTTCTTTCCTCACACACGGCAATGTCCAATCTACTGAAAAGAATCACTGAAATCTTGGTATTTGAACAAAGGACAATGACATACTCATCAGAATAGTTTCTTAACTTGTAGCTTATTAACTCATATAAAGACAAATGTTTTCAAGAAAAACATGCAGATTTACATTCATAACTTACATCAAAGATCAGTAGGGTAGTTTAAGTCTACATAGTGGAAGAGAGAGGGCAGGTTAGGGGGGGATGAAAGGAAGCGTACGAGGGAGTTTTATGATGAGGTGCACATCTTGATGATACTAGAGCCAATCATGATCTAGACTAGTGTACATTAACGTACTAGGATTTCTACAAACCTTGGATGGAATGGATAGAAGCGAGTGATAGATGGAGAAGGGATGAGGAGTCTAAATTGTTGAATATGAAGATAAATGAGACTTTGAAATGAAACAAAAATTCACACGATATCTAGGACATAATACAGAGAAGTGTACATGTTAATCATGCCTTCCCTTATTGGATGATAAACTCCCTAATACACCCTCTTCAACATGTCTTGTTACTTGAATTTTCCCCCAGATGGTGCATGAGATCCCAGAAGCGCCAGGCCTTCAGCCTTGGGGACGCACCAAGGAATGTGCACATGCGGCCCCACGGCGAGACCTTTGAGCCATGTCGGTCCGAAGTGTACCTGTCACAGGCGAGAGAGCCCCACACACCAGCCATGCGGAGGTCAGCCTGATGGCTGGACCAAGGCTCGTATGGCGTGACATGGTCCGACAGAGGACCGTGTGGGAGGCTATTCCGGACCTAGGTCATGTAGGCAGAACCCTCAACGGCAAAGGAATTGGGAATAGCACACTTAGACCACATGGCACGAACCACATCCTCCGTGGTGCGGTTCGAGCGCTCGGACATGCCTCTTTTTTGGAAAGTAGTAAGAGCAGAGACCTGGTGAAAGACTCCATGCTAAGTGAAGAAGTCACCCATCTTGCCAAGGAAATCCCCACCAAGGGTCGAGTGGAACGTGTGGAGGGTGTGGCGGGAGTGACGCTCACCCATGACAAGACGCATGCGGACAGCGAGAGCGGCATCGCTCTTGTGGTGGAGGTCATAGACCCACCGCATCTGGGCAAAAATTATCAGTGAGGGTAAATACATAATGCCCCCGGTCATGGAGAAACTCGATGGGAAGAGGACCGAGCAGGTTCGAATGGACCAGCTCCAGCAAGCGCAGTGCCCGAGAGGCAGAGTCAGGATAAGCTCAATGATTTATCTTACCTTGGGCGCAAAAAAGGCAGTCGGTCTTGGGTGGCTTCTCAAAGGAAGCCGTGTCCATACCGAGGGCAGGTTGTGTCCGAATGAGCTTGGACACTGTAAACATGCCCCCGTGATAGAGGCGGTGATACAACAAGCGCTAGTGCACAGGGGAGAGCACGCCAGTCACGAACACGTGTACTGAATACGATGAGGACGGAGTGAAAGAGGGAGGGTGCCGAGGGATGTGGTCCACGTCATCAACGAAAGATGCACAAAGGACGATAGCATGAGCATCACAGGTGGAGACAGTGGTAGAGTCAGCATAGTGCTCAAAAGAGAGGCTCATCTGAGTGCAGGCACAAACAAGAAGCAGGCTGAGCACCAGAGCACGGATGTAGAGCACCTCACAAATGTATACAGGGCTAGATAGACCAACAACGCGGACGACCATAACGCCTTAGACTTGCATGGAATGACCAGACCATGTGCGAACAGACTGGACAGACCCAACTTGACTGAGCATAATGAAGTCAGCGTGACGACAGGTCATGTGGTGAGTAGCACAAGAGTCAATGATGGTGCCATTCGCCTCACGACCTCTCGTTGACACCAAGCAACGAGCCACAGGGCACTCTGCATCTGCCGGACGCTTAGCAGGGACGGCAAAAGCACGTCGAATAGCACAGACCGGAGAATCCTCTAACCACACTGTGCACTCAGGCCCCGAGTCATCACAAGGAGGCAATGCTTGTGATGGATAGCATAGGCCACAAATACAACTGGAGAAACAGACTGCAGATCACACCAATGTGTCAACACACTTGCACTTTCCCAAGTGCGAAGCGCCAGAAGGTGGCAAAGCTCCGAGACGATGCGGCCGCGTGGGTCCGTGGCATCAGCGTCGCCAGAGGCAGGTGGAGTATCAACTGCCGTCATGGTCCTTTAGCCAGATTGGGTGGTGCTCAAGGCAGCCACCCGCTGAGCATGGAAATTTTGAAGACCCCGCGCGCTCCGCGTCCAATCAAGAGGCTGGGCTTACTTCGTACAGCGATGTGTGCCTATGCAGTAGTAGCAGTGGACAGAATATCCACTGCCACCAACAGACTAGTGCTGACACTGCTACTGCTGCTGCTGCCCCTTGCCACAGCTCTATTTGCCCTTCTTCCCCTACGCAGCTGCAACCAAGCCCTGGGACTAGGGTGACGGATAGGAGGGTTAAGGCGAGGACATGGTGGTGGAGGTGCTGATCATCAGAGGGGTGGTCGGCAAGGCGATCGTTGCGACAACCGGCGGACTTGCTTTATGAGCTTGGGCAGCCTCCCCCGCAATCATACCCTATAGGTGTTACCAGTGGGCTCAGGGGAGCAGCTCAAAAGAGTCGGAGAGCTTAGTGAGAAACAACTGGTCGCAGTAGGAGAACATGTGGACGAACTCCATGTGGGCCCAGACCATGATGGTGTGCAGGACCAAGAGCTAGGAGCCGCCGGAGGTGCCGAGACGAATGTAGAACTGCATGGTCCACCACCAATAAGCTACTGCCGACTCAGAGGGACCCTGCCAGAGGGAGCTGAACTCACAAAGGCGGGCTGCCATCGTCGAAATAGTCTTGGCCACCAGAACAGTCAGGAGCAACTCCTAGCCACAACGCGGGTCAGTTCTAGTTCGCATGTCAGAAGCCGCTAGGAACGGGCGGAAGTCAAACACTATGTCTTGGGGCACGGCGTAGAGCAAGCCTCGCATGGCTATCGCCAAAAACTACGCCTGACAGGGGTCGGACATCTGGCACTGCCTCAGGTAATAAGGTCAGACGCCCTCCGCATCAGCCCACACCTAGAAGAGGATCTCCCAGGCATCAAACCCAATATTGCTATCATGGCAAGGTGGTAGGGTCTCGAAGTCCTTCAATCATTGCTCCGTGGGGAGGCCGATCTCAGGGCCCTATGCAAAGGCTCAGGGAATTCAAAATCCGTCGAGGGAAGCGCCGAGAGGTCGGCGCGTCGGCCGGGGGTTCTGGGCGGGAGTGGTCCGCTGACCCCGCTAAAGATGGCGCATCCCCTGGACCTCACGCAATGGGGGGGCAGCAGACCGTCGGCAGGACACTACCATGCCTCGTGGATGTGGTTTTTTTCCATCACTGTCATCACTACTGCTGTCGTCTCCGGCCTGTACCTGTAGCCTGATGCCTGGCGGTTAAATGCCCAGCTGCCGGATGCCCTGCTGCTGTTGTTGTGGGCCCCAGGCTGAGGCTGGCTGCTCCAGTTTTTGCAACATGGTGAAGATCTCATGGAGGGTAGTCGCTTGTGCTGCCTGTTTCTGTCGGATATCCTCCTGCACCTGGAACAGCGTGGTGATGGTCTGAGAGCGGGGATTGGAGGTCTGAGGTGCGGAGCATGAGCTGGAGGGGTCCACAAGCCCCTTCCCCTTTTCTTGGTGCAACGCCTTGTGGACTGCTGTGCACAGTGGAACGCGAAAGTGGTCGGATCTTCGTTCCGACTGTATGTCTCAAGGATTTGAAACTTGAGAAAAACTTGATCTTCTGTGCAATGATGATGTCATCACCCACAATGATGATGTCAGCGTGAAGGTTGTCCAAATGCAGCAAGATTTGGGACAATGATGCAGGAGAATGCTGAATGCAATGGTGGTGGGTTTCCAAAACAAAAACTGAGAAAAGGTGTGAAACATCATGTTTTTCTTGTCTGTCCGACTTTCCAAGAAATTCTACATTTGAGATCAAAGTTTCATTTTTTCATGGCTTAAGGACACCAAGCAAAGCGCAAGTGGATGCATTGGAGAGCTCATGACTAGAGATTTCCAGTGAGCTCTCACACACCCAACAAGCTGGTCAATTGTGGCAGTCCCACTCCGAACATCCGAGGGGGTGGTAGGTGCGATTTGAAGTGTAACTACAAACAAGCTTCGCTGACGGACCAGCACCACCACGTGCTTGTACTGGTAGTGGACAGGGTTGGGTTACCCACCCTTGCCTCCGTGGTGCTTGCATAATGATGTGGCTCCAGCTGTCGTCGCAATGACATCGCTGCTGCTGCCGCGTGCTACGGTGGATCACCGTTGCATGGTGGGTGCTCCCAGGACCTGTGGTTGTACCTGTGACTCTCACTGCTCCTACTACTGCTGTGTCTCTGCCGCCAGCTGAGCAAGGGATGCCTTGCTGCATTCATACCATGAGAAGCTACTTGGAAGCTTCTTAGTACTGCTGATGCTGACAGGGCAACGCTGTCGAGTCAACAATCACACTAGCACAGAGGGCAGGTGCAAAAACAACAAGGATTGGGCTAGGCAAGGCGCTCAGAATCTCATCAACATAATAACTTCAATGTGCAGAGAGATATGACAACCGACAAGCACATAGCACAAATGGTTGCCGTGGCGCATGGCGGGAAAGGCATGTGGCAGATCAGTTTGCCCTACAACCGGCCCAAAACCACTCTTTTGGCCGCAACTCTGCGCTTATACATCTAAACGGCGCCCCGCCTGATTCTAGAGATGCAGAAGCTCGAGTCCGACGCTATGCTAGGTTGCATGCATGGGTCTGGCATCGACTGGTGGACAAACAAGGAAAAAAAATGCAAACGATGCCCATGGCGAGACCGTCGATTAAATCTTGGAGTCAAAATAAAAAAGCTGAAGGGCCCAGCAAGCAACCACGACGTCGCAACAACTGTTCAAAAGCCACAGATTTGTGGAGCACCAAATGGTGCTCTGGCTTTAGCTCGGCTTGCGTCACGTATCTCCATGAGCACGCGCACGGCCGAGTTGTCACAGTGAGCTACACAAGACAAATGGGGACAGCTCACATCACACCACATGGTCACCGTGTGTGGAACATGATGTATGACACATGCTAACAGAACGCTTGCGGCCTACCGCTGCACTCCCATTGTGATGAATGGTCATTTGGCAACGGCAGCATGGCGGCATCTGCTATAATGCTACCATGTGTTGTGATTTGTGACGTTCGTGTACAGTTTACTGTGACAACTCGGTCGTGTCCATACTCGTGCAGATCCCTGAGGCGGGCCCTGGTGACACCGGTGCGACGACTGGCGGCGGACTACCGGCTTGGAGCTGGCCGACTACCGTTCCAGAGCCCCAGATGCTTTCAGGACTCTCTGCTGTCTTTTCTACAGCTTGCAGACGTCTTTCGGCGGGCTGGCCATGAGCCCTATTTGCATGTTTTTGCATTGTATGTCCACCGTGTGATGATGGATGCATGCATGTGACCAGTCGTAGCGTCTGTGTTTTGATTCTGCACGTCTACGTTTAGACGGCGTAGCATTCTGACATGTGTGCGCAGAGTTACGGCCAAAACAATGGTTTTGGGCCGGTTTTAGGACAGCTCTTGGACTGCCGCGTGCGACGATTGTCACCTGACTACCCCGGTGACCATCCTCTTCCAGGAGTCTTTCCCGTCTCTCGTCCTACTCAGCCTGTGGTTGCTCTCCCCACGGAGCGGCAGCCCAAGGATTTTAAGGACCACCTCCACGGTACATCAATGAGGATGGTTTCGACTGCTGGGAGATCTTGTTTCAGGTGTGGGCTACTTCTGAGGGAGTGTGGCCTTACTACCACAGACCGTACCAGCCTACAGACCCAGCACAGGTACTGACGGCAGCCCGGGCCATGCGTGGACTCCTCTACACCATGCCACGCGAGACCGTCGTCGACTTCTGCCCCTTCCTTGGCGAGGCTGGCACAGGCACCGGTGCCACTCCCCGTGGAGATTGGGATCTGGCCTGATCCCGACTGGCCGCAGAGACGCACGCCACTCATGCATCACACATTCGTGCTTTCCATGCGCTCCGTTAGGGGCCTACGAAGCCTGCAACGGATTACTGGCGACGCGTCATGCGCATCTACACGTGCTTGGGGACCTCAGGAGGCACACAACTGTGGGCGCTTCGTACGATTATGCTCGGAGTTTGCCTCGACTACACCGACATTTTCACACGGTACAGTGACGCTGTCCTTATGCCCTTCTCAGCCACTCTACAGCTGCTTCCTTGGGCGCATCAGCTCTTCCTTCAGATGACCTCAGCCCACGAGGCAGCCGTAGCCCATCAAGAGACTTCCCTCGCTGCAGCAGCCATCGCATCACCACCATCTTCCCTCCTGTAGTCTCGCTCTTCCTCCTCCATCACTTCCTTATCTTCATCTTCTTCTTTGACCCCGTCTACACCCACGCAGACAGACTGCGTTGCAGCAGCCACCCAGGGAAGGAAGAAGAATAAGAAGCGTGAATCAAGTCAGCACCAGTCGTCATCCAGTGGTAGCAGTGGTCGTTCTGTGCACTGCTACAACTGTGGAGGCGCCCATCGCTACACCGAGTGCGAGTAGCCGCTTGACTTGGTGCGGATCACTCATGGGCTCCAGGCTGCTCATGCTCTCCGTACCACGTCTGGCACGTCACCCGCATCCTCCTCCGGACGCGCGGCAGCCACGACTGCAACTGTTCCTGCCTCCTCACCGGCGAGCAGCAGCGATCCGGACCCGCGTGACGGCACCATCGCCAAGCTTCGCCACCTTCTGGCGCTCCACTTTCAGGGAGGTGCGAGTGTGTTGTCATCGTCGGGTGGTTCACAGACTGCTTGTTCGTCCATTCCTATGGCTCGTGACGACGCATGTGGGGGAGCACACTCTGCATGTGATGATGATGGGCCTGACTGCACCGCGTGGATTCATGAGTCTCATCTTTGTGTTCTGCGTTGTTCCTCCCCAGTGACGGCTCAACGTCCCTCTGATGCCGAGTGTTCCATTGCTCGTTGTACAGTGACGTCCACCAGCCGTGACTCCGGTGGCACTTGGATCATCGATTCTGGTGCCACCCATCACACGACGTGCCGTCGTAGTGACTTTGTTGTTCTTGGTCTTGTCACGTCTGTCCGTTCCGTTCGTATAGGGTCTGGTCAGTCCTTGCCAGTCCATGGTGTTGGGGTTGTATGCTTCGATGGTCCGTCTGGCCCCTTGTACCTTTTCGACGTGTTGTTTGTGCCTGATCTTCAGCTTAGCTTGCTTTCTGTGCGTGCCTGCACCTTGATGGGTCTCTCTGTGGAGCATACCGCTGACTCAGCGACTGTGACTGCTACTGACATCCGCACTATCGTCCTACGTGCTTCAGTCATAGATGATCTGTATCGCATCGTTCGGCCCTCCTCCCCTTGCTCTTTCTCTTCCTCCGGTCGTGTCTTTGTCACTGGTGTTCTATCTCCGGAACAACAGAGGTTGTTTCATCGCCGTCTGTGTCACGTGGGCTCCGACACTGTGTCGAAGCTCATTCGGACACAATGTGCTCTCGGTCTTGACATGGCTTCTTTCAAGAAGCCACCCAAGACTGACTACCTTTTTTGCTCTCAGGGGAAGATGCCCCAGTGCACCTACCCTGACTCTCGTTCCCGAGTACTTCGGCCTCTCAAGCTGGTTCATTGAGACCTTCTCAGCCCTCTCCCGATCGAGTCCCTGTCCGAGAGGGGCCGGTATGTTCTGACTCTGACTGACAACTTCACCCAGATGCGGTGGGTCTACAACCTATGTCAGAAGAGTGATGCCGCCCTTGCGGTTTGACTCTGGCTAGTGATGGCTGAGCGTCAGTCCCGCCACACGCTACACACCTTCTGCTTGGATCGGGGCAGCGAGTTCCTTGGTGCGATGGACTCCTTTGCAGAGCACGGGATTTTCCAACAGGTCTCTGTGAGAAAGTGCATAGAAGCTTCCTAGCAACACGGCCGCTGACCGGGCATCAGTGCCTAGTCAGACGGTGACGACAGTCACAGGTCCTACACACAACGGCAAGGGTTTGGCTAGGAGACACAAGTCAAAGTGTCAGAATGCTTCAATATAGCATATGCAGAGAGAGATGACAAATGACAGGTCCAAGGCATAAAAACCTGCCGCGGCGCACGGCGGGTGTCGAACGCGGCAGTCCAAGAGCTGCCCTAAAACCGGCCCAAAACCACTGTTTTGGCCGTAACTCTGCGCACACATGTCAGAATCCTACGCCGTCTGAACCTAGATGTGCAAAACCAAAGAAGGACGCAACGACTGGTCACATGCATGCATCCATTGACTGACAACAAGTATACAATGCAAAAACATGCAAATGGGCCTCATGCCCAGTCCGCCGAAAGGCGCCTGCAAGACGTAGAAGGCACAGCAAGGAGTCCCGGTGACATCTGGGGCTCTGGAACAGTGGTCGGTCAGCTCCAGACGGGTATTCCGCCGCCTGTCGTCGCGCCGGTGTCACCAGGGTCGCCTGCCTCAGGGATCTACACGAGTATGGACACGGCCGAGTGGTCACAGTAAACTGTACAGGAACAGCACAAAGCACAACACTCCCCCATGACCCGATGGTACGCATGTCCATACGCGTGCAGCACTGGTATAACCACATAGTGAGTGACACAGACAGATGAGACGGCAACGTACATCCCACACTCAACCACTGTCACGCACGGGGCAAAGCCCAACAGAACGAATGGCCACCAGGAGCTTTCCGCGGGCAAGTGCCTTCGTCAAGAAATCATCTCGTTGCAAGTCAGTGCCAACCCACATGATGGAGATCACGCGTCGCTCCACCAGATCCCGAACGAAGTGATGCTCAACCGCAATGTGCTTTATGCGAGCATGAAAAACACCAGAGTTCTCTGCAATGGCGAGAGCACTCTGGTTGTCGCAACGCAGCACAATGGCGGGTACTGACTGCCCAAGCTCAAGAAACAAGCGATGTAGCCAAACTGCCTCAGCAGCCCCTGCCCCCAAAGCCACATACTCTGCCTCCGACGAGCTACGTGCGATGCAGCCTTGCTTCCCGCTTCGCCAAGACAAAGCGGTACCACCGAGCAGAAACATGTAGCCAGTGCGATTGCGCCCGTCAGGACTCCAAGCCCAGTCGCTGTCAATGTAGCCGTCAAGGACCACCGAACACTGCCGACGAAAGCAGAGTCCGAGATACGGCGTGGAGACCACGTACCGTACCACTTGCACAGCTGCGTGAAGAGCTCTTGCACATGGAGCCTGCAAGAACTGAGCGAGGAGGTTGATGACGAACGCGATGTCGGGACACGTGGTAGTGGCCAGGTACATCAGAGATCCGATAGACGGAGGTACAAGGTCATGTCCACTGTCTCCCCCAGCTGTGTAGGGTCATCCACCTTCAGGGCATCCTGCCCATCAGGTGTGAGTGGTGTGGAAGTAGTGGGCACTGCACCGAGGAGATCGCTAAAGCGCTCCCCCACGACTCGTGCGTATCGGGCCTGATGTAGCAACAGTGTCCGATGTCTGCGATCTCGCACAATCTCCATACCAAGAAACACCGATGCAGGACCGAGGTTCTTCATCCTATAGGCGGTCTACAGGACAGCCTTGGCCTCCTTCACGGCCTCCAGCCACGGAGACGCGATCAGAAGGTTATCAACATAGACTAGGATGGCGGTAAACCGCTCGTGTGTGGATAGGATGAAGAGTGAGGGGTCTGCCTCGCTCTGTACGTATCCTGCGCGAGTCAAGGTGCCAGTGATCTCCCGGTTCCAACACCGTGGAGACTACTTGAGGCCGTACAAGGACTTGCGCAAGCGCCAGACCTTGTCACCGTCCTCAAAGCCTGGTGGCTGAGCCACGTAGATCTCCTCATCCAAAGAGCCATGGAGGAACGCGTTGTTCACATCCATCTGGTGTAGTTCCCAGTCATGCTGAGCTACTACACCGAACAGAGCTCGAGCTGAGGTCATGCGACCGACAGGGGCAAAGGTGTCAGTGTAATCAACTCCCTCAATCTGAGAGAACCCCTTGATGACCAAGCGGGCCTTGTGGCCTTCCAGTGAGCCATCCAGCTTCACTTTCTTGCGAAAGACCCACTTGACCTGAATCGCCTTCCTCCCAAGGGGAAGGTCGACCAGCTCCTAGACTCCGTGCTCTCGGATAGCGCGAAGCTCATCCTCGCAAGCGGCTCGCCAAGCATCGGCATCCTGCGATGAGAAAGCCTCCCTCAATGTACCCGGGTCCGGCGCCATGGAGGGGGAACTCTGCGTGGCAAGTGCACACGCCTGAGTGTCTGGCCTGACGGCCACGAGATCAGCTGCTGCGTCACAGGCGATATGGATCTTGCGAGTGACCAGGTCGTGCCCTATGGGGCACGCTGGGTGTACCTCTGAAGGCTCAGTGTGGACACTCAGGCCTAAGGCCTTTGTGCCTGGATCACCGCTCGTGATGCTGCGAGAGGAACGTCTGGGTCCGGAACCCGACGCTCGTTGAGCTCCAGAATCCAGTGGTCGAAGGCGACCACCGGGCTCACGGGAGTAGCCGGAGGTCGAGGGGCGCACCTCAGGCTCAGGAACAGGTACGACCACAGGGACAGGTACGACCACAGCTGGTGAGGGCTGAGACGAGGCAGTTGGAGATGCCGTGCGCGGAGATGCGTATGTGGGGAACACTGAGCTGGGGATGACAGCGGGCAAGGCTGGCCCAGACACTGAGACAGGAGTGTCAGCCGACGTAGAGACAGGAGTGGGCTGGGCTGGGTCAGACGCCGGATCAGGGGTGCCAATGGACACAGAGGGTGATGCAGAAGGAGGCGTGGGAGCAGCGGTATCTGTGGGGTGCGAAGCAAGCTGGACAGGCGGGATCTCTGGACCAACGGCAATGATAGCCGGATCATCAAGTGCTGGAGATCGAGAGGGGACTCGAGCGGACACATCAGCCTGGCGAGGAATGGTCGCTGGCGAAGAGGTCTCCCCCATCCGCCGAGGACCCTCACAGGAAGGGACATGAGCTACAGAGAGCGCTATGATCGAAGTCAGATCACGGTATGTGAGTAACTAAAAAAACAGCGCGTCACGGGGCTCAATGACACGACGGCAAGTGGGGTCCCAAAAGCGCCCGGCCTTCGACCGCGGGGAGATGCCGATGAAGGCACACAAGCGACCCCGAGGAGAGACCTTGGACCCCTCTTGGTCCTCGGTGTACCATACGGAGGCCAGGGATCCCCAGACGCGAGCGAGACGAAGATCGGCACGGTGGCCAAACCAGAGCTCGTACGGTGTAACATGATCCGGAAGCGGACCATGCGGGAGGCGGTTCCAGACCCACGTCATGTAGGCGAAGCCCTCGAATGCAAAGGACTCCGGGAGACCGCACTCAGACCGCATGGCGCGGACCGCATCCTCCATGGTGCGGTTCCAGCGCTCAGAGACACTGTTCTGCTGTGGGG